>CABFWB010007091.1:0-12005 GCA_902151455.1 Timema bartmani | reverse complement strand
CCGGATGGGCTGTGGAAGGCACAGGATGCAAGTAAAACCCGAGCTGAAGCACACAGACGAGTGAAACTCAATGATTTTTTAATCACTTATTTCCGCTGAAAAACATCGTTTTATAGAAATTCTCAGCATTTTATTTAAATGCACAGCATTTTCAGGGAATTCGCGTCTATTTCGCTAAATAGAATAATTTAGCTAAAATACTCTCAAAATCACGTTTTTCGCATTAATTCGCGAAATAAAAATCGCTTTGAACACTTTCAAATGCCATGGGACGCAAAGAAAACTTATAAATACCCTATTTTCGACCCTTCTCTTTCTTTTCGCGTTTTTCGCAAAAGCGAATTTACCCTATCTATATATATATAGTCGATAGTTAAGTGTGAGAGAACTGTCTTCTCTTTATTTTAGCTGGTTTGATAATATGTCTAGTGTTACTTAGTTAGTCCTTGCAGTAAGTTAAGCTAAATTCTAGACTTTTAAAACTTAATTTGTATTAGTTTCATTTAAATATTATAGGCCTATAGTCGAAAAATTTCCCTTATACAATAAAAAAATAAATTAATCTCACATCTTTACTTATGAATCGTAAATACGTTTTAAAAGATGAAGTTTTTGCCAGTTTTCTAGCTAAAATATTCAAATAAGAGTTGTGTTAATATTGCTCAGGGTAAAGTATGCCGGAAATGTTATTGTAGTCTACTTATGACTTATTTATTTATTCTTTTAATTTTATATATTTGAAATGTTTAACGTAACCCGATTGACTATATCAGTACAATAGAATTTCTATGAGCGAGAGCGAAAAGGTCTAATTTTGCTGGGAAAGGTATTTTCACATACCTACCTGGGTTCTTTTACTTGCCACAATCAACATAAGACCGGCGGCTTTACTTCCGCTCCTATATAAGTTCTGCCACTGATTTATATCGCTCAAGAAAAATCCATTGACCCCGGTTGGGTTTGAACCCACGCACATTGTTCTTGTTCAGCATAAGCAGACTGTTAAGTACTCTGTATAAATGTTCCTTGAATATTCCCCAAAGGAAAAAAAATAACAAAAAAACAAGCGCTAGGTTTGGTGAATGGACCTGACTCAAAAATCGGTGTTTTTAAAATGAGTTTTAAAACTGTAGTTTCAATGCAGGATTGTCTCAGGAGCCGTCTGAGACTCCATTACCTCCTTAGAACGATGATTGAGACATACGTAAATGTCTTACACGACATAATCTTCTCAACACTAACTTAGATCACTACTCGAGATCGTATTGACTTGATTAATTACAGACCAATGATGTTAGGAGTCAAGACAGAATATCAAAATGTTACATTTTCACGGTGTAATACACGCTCTGGTGGATCAAAACCGAGAAAACACTTTCTCTGATTGTTTACATTATTCTTAAAGAGTAACGAAGAAATCATCATGAAATTGAATGTTTTTCACAAATATTTCACACAGCTTTTGTCCACATTACTCCACAAGTTGATCGTCTACAACTAGTGGCACCCGACTGTCGTAAGCTCATTCGTAAGGCACGTTGGCTGTATTTTCTGTTTTAAAATGCATGGCCTACCATAAAATGTCGGAAGATATAATTGCAACTTTAGTAATTTAGAAGGATAAATAAAAAGAAAGAACCATGGTATCATTTTATTGAACCTTAGATGACAGACATAATCTCAATATTAAACAACAATCGGGTGTGGCTGATTGTTGACGAGCTATCTGACTCATGTAGCACTTGCATCACTTGAATTGTACACAGTGAAGTACGTAAGCCATGAACAATTATTCTCTTTAGAGACCTACGTAATATGTTCAGTTCTATAGCAATACCTAAGACGGGGAGATCAGGGTTAGATCCCGGTCGGATACACTGAGTTTTTTCTTCTAAATAGTCTTACACTCTTCCTCCACGCAAATGCTGGTGCACTTCCTCTAAATTAAACCTTCCTAATCTCTGCCACATTAGTTTAATTAGTATAAAGGCGATAAAGGCGTACAACCCGAATGGTTAGTAAGATGTGGTGCTAAAAAATAGCAATACAAACTTGACATTTTGAGGTATCAGAGGTCTTACAAAACCTGTCCATACTTCTCATTAATCTGAAGTCTGTTCACCGTAGGAATTGTTTTCTGAAAGACCTTTTTCTCTACCAGAAAGCTATTATATAGTAGGATATCGGTAGGAAAAAAGACCTTTCAGAGAGTAATTCCTACCGTGAATGTCCTGCTTGTTGTGCTAGGAACCCATCCCACAGACAATTAACCAGGATATTAGATACGTAAACAAGGTGTCTGTCACAAGTTTACTTCACGTTTGTGCAAGAACAATTGTGGAACAAACGAAACTTATGGTGGAACAATCCAGAATAAACGACCACAACCGTAAAAGTAGGCCTATAGATTTTTAAAAGTGTGTGGGGGGGAGGGAGGGGTTGGGGCTACCATAAAGTCCCCCACTCCCCACCCCCTATGTAAGTATACAATTTGTGGGCACATCAAAACGGCACAATTGAAACTTTTTGTGGAACAAACGAAGAACAAACGAGTGTAATAATAATAAAAAAATTAAAGTTGGAGGGAAGGCATATGCCTACTCTACCGACATACTTGCAATAAAAGCTTACTGGAATTACAAAATAAAGTGTAACGATAGGCTACAACGTTTTAGTGTTAGTGAGACACAAACCAACGTGCTTTACCGGAGAAGTCGTCTGCATACCATAAATAAAAAATGATTATTGAAGTTCTCCCCTGGATAACGCTTACGTAAAGTAAACGTAAAGTTGACTGCGTCATGATGGCTTCCACGAGAACCTTTATACGTTACGTGAACGTTTTAATCGTGATACCGGCATTACATAGATGTTTAGTCTGATCGTATTCAATCCTAATTCATCGTTGTAAATCTATATTTATGTAACTAATACATAAACAAAATAATTAACGAAATATTTAGGATCAAACACAACTACATGCACAAAACAAACATAATATTGCAGAAGATTAAACTAGTAGAACAAATTAAACACGCCGCGAATACAAGTTTAGCTCACAAAAAATTAATAAGCGAATAGACAAATGTGGTACTGGTGGAAAGATTTTTTTTCAAAGTTAAACATAAATCCATTTTGTTGTTGTTGTGTTTTATAAACCTTGTTTCCTCACGATTCCAGCCGAAGTTCGCGACCACAGGAAACTAAACTAGCTAGTCCCGTTACTTGAGTCCCAGCCGGCCTTGGCAAGAGAAAACGAGTCAGCTCTAGTTTATAGTGCGCGCGAAGTCACGCCGGTAGACAGTGACAACATTATTTGGTATGACAACAGGAATGTCGGGGTTTGAGTCCCAGCTTGGTATATTGGTGTTCCGATCTCATGCAAATGATGTGACATTTTCTCTAAATTCTACCCTCATAATCCCGATCATCCGATCACCCTTTTTTATTCGATATCACGGCTAACGCGTAATTTTTTAGGTAATTGATATAGCTCGAACCTGCATCGTATTGTAGTGCAGTTTTCTGCATCTATTTTTATAAAAACAATGGAATTTAAACCAATGACACTGTTAAGTCATATTAAAACAAATTAAAAATTGAAAACTAATTAATTTAGAGTGAAAAATTATTGAACTGATCCCATTATCGCTATTGTCAATTAATAATGTAGAAAACAGCATTTCTTGGTTCAAGTTTAATCTTGTAGTCCCTATTTAGTATCCCGGTTAGTCAGCCCTTAAATGAGCTTTTATGTGTTTGAATACTAAAAATTACATTAACTTCCGTGAAGAAGTGTTTTATATTGGTCCTGAAATTTCAAGGATAATTGTTTATGTAGAATATTTAATCAAAATACTCTCCTTTTCCCCACCCGCCATATTCCCATTTAGTTCTCTAATGGGATAAGGTACAATGTTGAGAAAATGTGCCTACATTTGCGTTGAAGTGAGAGTAGGTAACTGCTTAGAGAAAAAGTCCTTAATACTCTAGGTTGCGACTCGAACCCCGACCTCCCTGTCACCGGCAAACCAGACTATACTAGACTGTTGTCCGATGTGCGGTCCATTTTTTCTCCACTACTTCTCACTATCCGTTCTGGTTTTTCGCAAAGCATGTGTTTGAATTCTATTTTCTTACTGTACTTGGCAAATTAAATCAAATAAAAAAACTGCCATCTCTAAAATAGGAGCAGGTCCAATGATTTGTTGTTGTCTACGGTACGTGACTAATATAGTAGTCTCATTTTCAAAAGCTGGTTTCTAATTTATTCGCACGCATGTGGTAGACAGATTTGGAAGTCAATTATTCTATAAATAGTAGTTGTGAGAAGTTCCTGGTCTTACCGTACCTTTTGTCTTTGGGCGCCATCTTATCGTGTCCTTGCGAGAATCTGTCAAGGTCATGCCAACAGTGGCTTGAGGCTGGACAATGCTCCGGTCAGAAACCTCTCAGGGATGTCCCTAGTAACACTACCACCTGCACTTAAATTTAGATCAAAATGGGAGTATAAGGGCACGAGAAAAGGGCAGTGTTTGCACAGTTTTTGTATACGTGTTTATTTTTGTTCAAAAGAAATCTAATATTTATACAGTCAAAACAGAGTTTAATTTTCTTCACATGGGGACCTCAACAGTTCTTGAATATTTGTTAAGGATGTCCTGGAATTTAATGACTTGTTTTTCTCTTCATTAAAAAAGTTACTCATCTAATGTCGCTATGTTTATGATAGTTATTCAAGAATTGTTTATATCACATGTGAAGAAAATTCGACTCTTTTTGTCTGTAATGAAGCGATATATTATTTTATTTAGGCCAAAAAAATGTTTTCCTATAATAACTGAAAAAATATTTACCTTTTCTCGTGACCTCTACACTCCAACTTTAGAGAGTTTTTTTTATGTTTTTTAAGCAACAATTTTTTGGCCAAATAAATAAATATTGCTTCAGTACAAACATTAAGAGTTTAACTTTCTTCACATGGCGATATCAACAGTTCTTGAATATATATTATGAGCATAGTGACATTAAATTAAGAACTTTTTAAATGAAAATAAAAAGCTGTCATTAAATCCCATGACTTCCTTGATAAATATTCAACAAATAATGATATCAGCAAATGAATAAAATTAAAATCTATGTTTCTACCGGATACATTTTTTATTTATTTTGACCAAAAAAATCTTTTGATATAAAAGCTGCAAAAAACACCACCATTTTCTCACATCCTTTTTAGGTGGAGATGTAGTCCCCTACATCCCTTTAGGTGGAGATGTAGTCCCCTACATCCCCTTTAGGTAGAGATGTAGTACCCTACATCCCCTTTAGGTGGAGATGTAGTCCCCTACACCCCTTTAGGTCGAGATGTAGTCCCCTACATCCCCTTTAGGGGGAGATGTAGTCCCCTACATCCCCTTTAGGTGGATATGTAGTCCCCTACATCCCCTTTAGGTGGAGATGTAGTCCCCTACATCCCCTTTAGGTGAAGATGTAGTCCCCTACATCCCCTTTAGTTGGATATGTAGTCCCCTTACATCCCTTTAGGTGGAGATGTAGTTCCCTACATCCCCTTTAGGTGGATATTTAGTCCCCTACATCCCTTTAGGTAGAGATGTAGTGCCCTACATCCCCTTTAGGTGGAGATGTAGTCCCCTACATCCCCTTTAGTTGGATATGTAGTCCCCTTACATCCCTTTAGGTGGAGATGTAGTCCCCTACATCCCCTTTAGGTGGATATGTAGTCCCCTACATCCCTTTAGGTAGAGATGTAGTCCCCTACATCCCCTTTAGGTGGAGATGTAGTCCCCTACATCCCTTTAGGTGGAGATGTAGTCCCCTACATCCCCTTTAGGTGGAGATGTAGGGGATGTAACGTACGTATTGGTGGCTATGAGGACTAAGTAGCAAGCTAATCTAGTCTAGTTTGCGATGATTGGGGAGGGCGGGGTTTTGAATCAGAGCTGAGTGTGTTGAGGGTGATTTTTCCTAAATGGTCTAGACCTTTTCTACACGAAAATGTGGTTACATTTCCACTCACTCTTACCTTCTCACCCGATAGACTATTAACGCAGTTAAAATGTGTAAAGCCTGGGTGAATAGTAAGGCAGTAAGTAAGTGCTAAAAAAATATGGTCAGATCGAGATAAGAACAGCAGCAGTCCGAATCTGTAGACGCAGGTCTTAACGCGGAACTATCGTGGTGGACTGGATAGACAGGGAGATCAGGGTTTGAATCTCGGTCAGATTTACTGTGGCTGTTTTTCTTAAACTGTTTCCCATGCTCCCTCCACGCAAATGTGTGTACATTTCCTTTATAAATCTACCTTACTTATTTCTATTCCATTAGTATGATTAATGTAAGCGTATAACATAAATGAGTATAAAGATAAAGTGAAAAAAAATACAGTTTATAGAAAACAAACCAACATATTTGTTTGAGGTCAACATTAGCTCCGGTTGCTTGGCCCTTTTAAAATGGAACTAAGTACAAGATTTAGTAAAATCATTAGTGCTACATTTGTGCTATTTATTAAACATATATTTTTCATAAGTACAACAATTTTGTAGGAGGTAAAACACATAATCGGTAAGTGAGGCCATGTTAATCTTCTTCCAGTATAGCACCAACTACCAAACTTAATTCAATTTAATTTGAACTCGCTTCGGTGGCCGCATGGTCTATGGTGGCACCCTCGCAACATAATAGACTGGCTAAGACGGGGAGATTGGGATTCGAATACCGGTCAGGTGTACTGAGGGTGTTTGAAAAAATATGTTTCCTCTTTATCACTATGCAAATGCGGGTACACTTCCTCAAAATTCGACCATCTTCATCGCTATTTCCTAACACATTAGCGTACAGCCCGAACGTGCGAGGTCCATTCGAAATAACTTCTAAGCGCATCCAAATTACTAACTACGGTACGCTAGTGAATTTGGGATAAGTTAGGGTGAATTTAGAGGAAGTGCGCCAGTATTTGCATGGAGGAAGAGTGGAAAACAATTTATGAAAAACACAGTACTAAACACAATCTAGACTGTCAAACTGGGGTATTAATTTCTCAGTGTTCCCACTACTCAACATCTACTCTTGTCTGTTCTCGGTCAAATTTTCTTAACAGATAAAACACATTAATATGTCTCAATGTCTGAATGGCTGAGTGCTAACACTAACATTGATTCAGTCTGTAGAACGTTGCCCACTTTCTTTAAGTTTTTGGTGTATATCCTTGCCACGGTCAAAAATGTGTCAACTAGAATTTATATTGGTGTCCTTCCGCCTCACTATAGATTGGCGACATGATTATGTCTTTCCTATTACGCTAGTTTGTCACTTTTAACCGTAACCTTTTTTTCACCTACGTATAAAATTAAACTATCCATATTAATAATTCTTCTGGTAGAATGCTTTGATATTTGTATTAAAGGCGTGGGACACAATGCTTGTTTTATAGAATTGCTAAAAATAGACCACAAGTTATTTTTTAAAAGTTGGTTTTCAAAGACTCCTCCCCTGTCCCTTATCCTTCATNTTTTTTTTTTTTTTTTTTTTTTTTTTAGCTAGGGGAAGCTAGGGAAAGTGGAGTAGCCTTAGTGCTAATTTCATATGATTTTTAAGGGAAACAGTGCCAGATTACATCGCTAGCTATAAATCATTTTAAGGAAAACTGTGCTAATTTTATATTATTTTTAATGGAAGCTTTGTCGGATTACATCAATGATCTTGGATAATTTTTAATAGAAACTGTGTCGTACTTTATTCTGATTATTAGAACCTTCCCATGAGAGCCACGGGGCTGCAAAGACCACCCCAGCGACTCCTGTTTGGTTAGCCTGCTCCAGGGAAGAGTTGCGAAATGCAATTCCGAGCGTTGAGAGTTGTTTTATAGCCGATAGTAGGCGGAAGTGTTAGATGAATCCCTCGAATACAACGCGGGTCTAATGTTTTAAGAAGGCGGAGCTTCATCGCGCATTTCACGTGGGGATTATCATCATCATCATCATCATCTTTTTGACACAGCCTCTTACTTCTCGTTTGGGTTGTGCGCTAATGTGGTAAGGATGATAAATTTCAAATTTATAGGAATTGCACCCACATTCGCGGGGGAAAACACACTTAGAAAAAAACCTCCCTTAGTACACCCGACAGGGAGTAGAACCCTGATCACCCCAATCTCGGATGACCAGTCTATTTCGAGAGTGACGCCTAAATCCAGTCAGACACTAGGAACTATTAAAATATGATATTGTAAATTTATCTAATCAATAAATCAGAGTTAAGTGTCTCATCATTTATTTGGTATAAAATAAAGCAGGTACCGTAAGTGTCATGACCCCTAGGTTGTATTTAATTCACAGATTACTAGTTCAACTACACTATGGAGCACACGAGTGTATTAGCGCTTTGAAACCTGGTCAGAAACGATATCAGCTAACTTCAACCAGTGGCTGCGTAATCCGTGGGTAGTGGGAGTGCAGGAAGTATCCCCCCACCTCTTTTGGAAATGATTGGCCATCCCAGTAATAAATTTGACCCCCTTTAGATTTATTTCACTCCCCTCTGATATTTAAAAATATGAAGCTGAAAGATGGCCTTGCAACAAACTTTAAATATTTTATAAAGGAATTTATTTTTCAAAAAATCTTCAACTGAAGACTAACTACTCTAAGTAGCTTATAGAGGCATCCAATTTCAAATATGTGTCCAAAGAGAGGATAAATAAATAGCTTCTTTATATATATATCACAGGAAAAGTAGATTGTTAGGGAGAGTTGACTTGGCCTAGGTAAAGTCGACTCTTACTAGAAGTATCAGTAAAAGTTGACAGAGAATAAACAGATCAACTTTTCCTAGGAAGAGCTAACTATGCCTGCTGTGGTTTAGTAAAAGTTGATTCCGCGATGTTGCTCTCCCCATGCGACTTCGAGTGCACATCTTTGTTTTGAATATCCCAGCTCTATTTGTTTGCTGTTGTTTTCTAGGTTAGGTTAGGTTAGGTTAGGTTAGCTCTGCAACTCAGTGTCACAAACCTTTACCTTGCTGTAATAAATAATAAATATTTATATCTCTCTTTGTATCATAAAGGTTTTGCTTTTTTATTTGTTTTTTATTAGGTATTAAACCATTTCCTTACAAAAAGTCAACTTTTACTAACACAAGGTAGTAAGAGTATACTTTCCCTAGGTACGGTCAACTCTGACCAATAAATGTTGATCGAAATTCATCACTTTTCGCTTTTGATCAACTTTTACTAAAAAGACCAGCCTAAGTAAAGTCGACTCTTACTGGAGAATCTACTTTTCCTGTAACATATATATATATATATATATACAAAGAAGAAAGAAGTTATATATATATTAAAATATCCAGGCTAAGACCAATTAAATACCATATAGGGCCTTCCAAATTTTCTAAATATTCTGAGGAAGAACCGCTCCAACTAGCTTCTATGGGTATCAAATGTTCTAAAAACTCCAGGTGAAAATCACTTAAAATTGTTTATAGAGATAAATAATTTTTATAAAAAAATCTAGGGGAGGTTTAATCTTAATAACCTTTAAGAGTATCTTATCTTCAAAGATTTGTTATAAAAGGTCCGCAAATAGCGTATAGAACTTACAGACTGACATCAATTAATGGCAGCCACAGAACAATCGTTCCGACGACTAGAAGCCCGGTACCGGTTCCTTCCACATCAGCGGCTCCTGCTCCAGTCCAACTGACAGTTACAGACAAGCCTGGGCCTCCTTATCACCGCAGGATATGCCTATGCTGGACACGGACGAGGCGTCAGCCCTTCGAGTGTGTCTGTCACTGAATGCCAAAGCTTTGGAGCTTCCGCTGGGAAGGAACCGGCATCAGGTCCATTTCTTACTGGTCTTAGCTTCGCGATATCCGGACTTACCGCAGGAGACCCAGTGCATTCTCATTCACAGAATAAATATCGTATACCTCGCCCTCGCTAGAGGATGGTCAACAGTATTATCTGCAGGGGGAGTCGATGCAGGGGCTCCCATCCACCCGCCGGGGTTTCAGATCCCTACTCCGGCTCTAGTGCAGATCGTCTACCAGGACAGGGGTCGTGGGAGAGGCCTCGCAGGAAGCAGTGGACGGTTCTTGCCGCCTCAAGGACGAGGCTCCAGTGGCGGGCGACGCTGCTAATTCAGAGAATGAACAGCATCCGCCAGTTGGCCTCACTGGCACAGTTCTCCCATGTGTTCTTATAGTTAATTGTTTTTGTACATGGTATTCTCTGTAATATATTTGGCATTCAATACAGAAATGTCTTCGTCTGGGAAGCCCTTTAACACTGTCATTATCTCCCAACCTTCCCTTCTGTTTCCGTTTACCAATAAACTTTCGTGCACTATATAAGCGGTAGTGGGAGGGGGGTCGGGATTCAGAGAACCCAGATATTGAGGAGTTGGGCCAGCCAATTGATGATCTCGCAGCTCTCGTCCATGAGCTAGGAATTGATCTAAAGGACCACGAAGAAGGAAACCCTGCTACACCGGTAGAGGAACCGAAACACACCACCCCAGTTAATACCCGGGTCAGGATAAACAGGGACTCTGCTGATCCCACGGACAATTTCGAATATGAGGAACAATCGGACGCGTCCCCAGCTCCAATTCTGTGATTGCCTCTGGAAATGATTCCACTTGACCTCAAAGTGCCTGCGTACGTGTCCACTAGAGACCGCCATTATGAATCCACAGCCGTTCCCGCGTTACACTCCACGGTGTTCCACGACATTCGGGACAGTGCGGTGTTGCCATTACCAAGAGGCGCCCCTCATATATCTCACTGAACGAGTTCAAAAAAAAAATAGATGAGGTAATGTGATACTGGATAGACAACAGCCTTATGGTTCCTAACCCAAACGTGTGTGACTGTTTCCCCGGGTTTTTGATCCCTAAAAGCACGGGCACGTACCGAGTGATTCACGATTTTAGTGATTGGCCAAACTACTTTGTGCTTCGGAACTTCTCTCGGAAGATGGTGGGTGTCGCATTCGTGGATATTCATGAAGGGGTCAGGCTATGTAAAGTAGGACCTGAGAAGTGGCTTCGCCCATATCTCAGTGTCCGCGACTTCTTAGGTCTACCTGGGAGTATATTACAAGGGTGTAAAATACTCCTCTACCAGGTTACCTATGGGTTATTCTTTGTCTCTCACAATCCTCCAGACAATCACCAGCGAAGCCGCAGGGGAGATTAACCGGCTCAAGTTTGGTATTAGTGTGTCACCTACTTGGATGACATCCTGTTTCATAGGTTTATCTTCAGAAGAACTACTCCAAATACCTGCCCTACTAGAGGAGATGGGGTTTGCCCTCAACCAAGTGAAGTCACCAACTCACCCCGTAAAGAACCTGACTTACCTGGGGTTCTTCTTGGAGACAAGGACGTGGACCATCACTCTGACACCGGATACCATCAGCAAGGCCAGAACATAACTAAATCACACTATCCAGTCCACTGATAAATATGTCAAGCAGATTGCCAGCTACCTCAGTTGGATCAGCAACAATCTCAAGTGGCTCAGATACATAATTTCGCGTCCATGGAGGAAGTTCCCTATCTTCGCCCTTAGGATCCTCAATTTCGATGATAAATCACCTGTGAATCGACCAAGGAACCCCTCCAACCAAAGACTGTTTACAGCGACGCAACGCCGTGGTCAGCAGCAGCCTATTCACTAGACCTGAAGAGGTCAGTCGCTAAGTGATTTTCAGAACCCCATGGAATCAATACTAGAGAGGTGATCGTGGCCATAATGACGGTTTGCTGGGTGAGGCGCGAACTAAATCTTCAAATCGACGCTAAACCCAGCAGACTATGCCTCCCGCCACTCCACTCTCCACACCTTCCAATAAGACCCTGTTACCCCCATGATCATGCTAGAATTTGGCGTTCCAGACATCTATACTTCAGTTTTAGCTTCTGTGGTGCTGACTGACAGCTCACAGCTGACTTCTGACGGCTTTGAAAAGCTACCAGACC
>CABFWB010007090.1:4879-27497 GCA_902151455.1 Timema bartmani | reverse complement strand
ATGAATAGTATGTGTTTGAATGATAAACTCTTTACATATAAGCTATCATAATTTCTAATGTGTAGACTATGATGCATTGTTATATTATCTCATGGGTAGGCCTATAGTCAATAAAATATAATAAATTAATTTACAAATCAAGTAGCATTTAAAATGTGTATTAGCCATTATATGCATATTTTATCGTATACAACGCCTACCACCTAGATCTACTTTACCAGCCGATTGTATGACCTTTTTGTTTGCCTTTTACACTACTTTTAATAAAAACCCAAATAAGAGCACTTTACAAGATATCACATAAGAGTTAAATTATTCATAATAAAGAAGAATGTGGCTCCAAACTGGTTTTTTAACTTTTAAAATTCAATGTGTGGTTGTGGAGATATTTATTTTTTTAAATCCCTAAAATTGCCCGGTTTTTGCAGGTAGGACCATTATCTTGTCTCGGTACTGAAGAGTGTTCATCTTTATTTGTTTAGTATAACCTTTATTTTTCAAAGCGAACAATAAACTATAAGACATTGGTGCAGTCAGGGGAGTAAAAAGCCACCTTCACATTTCTCAAAAAGGAAGAGTCTGGAACATGGGGAGCACAAGTGTCTACAAATAGAAGGACTTTCCTGCCTTGTGCACTAAATGGTGCATCAGGAATACACAGTAAATCTCTGAAAATTCTAACTTCATCTACATTTTTTAGGTTGATTCTTTACATTTTAAACACCGTGGTTTTGTGAACTTTCCAATAACAATGGGCACTCGTTTGAGCAATCAGTGTTTGTGCACAGTAGTACCATCAGTCGCTCCTTTGCAGGTCTCTCCTTCAAATGACAACATTTGGTCTGGAAAGCAATTGAAAAATATACCTGTTTCCGATTAATTATAGATGTCTTGAGCATCATACTCCTACAACAGCTTTGAAAACCTCTCAAACCAGAGGTCTGTTGGTGTCCACAGTAGCATTCTCCCCAGCCATGTCCAGCTTGCTACCTTGCCTGTCTACCTCTTCTTTGATGATGTACCACACTTATCACACTTATCTTTGAAATAGTCGGGTTTAAAGTAGCTAGTGGAAGGCCTGGTCGCTTGGCTACTTCAATCTTCTTCTCTAACAGTTATAAAGTCAGAAAGTGTTTCACAGGAAGAGCCATGTGAGAAAATGTTTTTATTAAAAGATAATGAAAACCCTATAATAATAAAAACCACAGTTGAGGATTAAACACGAGTGATGAAATGTGAGACGAAAGCATCAAGTGAAATGAGTCACAGTATAATATTGGCAGGCTTTCCAAGTGAGCCGAGACTATCACATCCCCCTTCCCCTCCAGACAATTATTTACCTGCAACTTGCTATACCACAATCCAAAAACATTAACTGCTGTTACTACTACCGATCATACCAACATTAGTGTGCGTCTCTTTCTTCAAAACAATCAATTATGGATTAACATTCTTAGGCAGTAAAAATGTTGCTCGATAGATGAGGGAAATGATAAAACTGGGAATGGTGGATCGAGGTTTCACTGTATTATTGGCAGCATAAAGTCCTCCAGAGTCTAAAGTGACTGATCTGATAGCTCGCAATTTTTTCTTTTTTTAGCAGTGTGTTTTACTATCTGTTCGGGTTATGCACTTAAATACTAACCACACTGATGTGTTAGGGATTAGGAAAGTTTAATTTAAAGGAAGTGCACCCATGTTTGCATGGAAGGAGGGTGAAAAGCTATTTTAGTAAACAACATGCTCAGTGCACCCAACCAGAATCAAACCCAATCTTGTCTTCAGTAGTCTGGTCTATTGTGTGAGTAGAGCCTTGACCCTGTAGCCACTGAAGCGAAAATGAAATAAATTGATCGCTAATAAACTGACGATTTATGCACTTCGATTAGATTCTGCCTTAAAATAAGCATGAAGAATGACCCTGAGCACGGGACAACTCCTGCATAGCCCAGTAGATGTTTTAAGGTGTAATTTTTCAATTTACAAATTAAGTATTTTTAGTTTGAATATAAGAAAATTATAATAGATTTTAAAACTGACTAAAAATAAAAAAGTTCTTGAATGAAAAATTCATGCCATGAATTTTAATAACTAATTACAAAATATATAATCAACCTTTTTAAACTAATCTGAATAAATAAAAGTGAGCCGCACTCCTGTTCATAAAAAATACCAAAACTCTTTCGCAGATGGGCCAGGATGTCAAGTTACAGCAAAATAAGCTGTCCAACTCCAAAAACATAATTGTATCACTATGAGTATCTATGCTTGCATGAAACAAAGGCAAATGGATGTCATTCCAAATAATAAGATTAATGTGCTAAAGGTGTATTGATGTAAATAAGTGTGGGGAAGGTGTATTTTATGTATAATTTTATATTTAAAAAACTAGTTTTGTCATTATTTTACACTAAAAATAAGTTTTCCTGGTTTAAATATATTCAGGGATAAATATTACCACCAATTATAAATTTAGTGTGTTTATGTTATTTAACACATTGAACACCACACCTGAGCTACACTCGGGCTATCGTAAGTATTTGTTGTTACCATGTCCGAGCTATACTCGGGTCTTCTTTTAAATGTTTTTACACAATGGCTCGGGTATAGTGTTCTGTAAATGTTTCCTGAGACTGTCTTAGTTCATAAAAAATTACTAGATGGTTTGTGAAAACTGCAAAGTAGCATTGTGTGTGCCAAATAGTTTTGCTCTCTACCACTCATTCCAAATAATAAGATTAATGTGCTAAAGGTGTATTGATGTAAATAAGTGTGGGGAAGGTGTATTTTATGTATAATTTTATATTTAAAAAACTAGTTTTGTCATTATTTTACACTAAAAATAAGTTTTCCTGGTTTAAATATATTCAGGGATAAATATTACCACCAATTATAAATTTAGTGTGTTTATGTTATTTAACACATTGAACACCACACCTGAGCTACACTCGGGCTATCGTAAGTATTTGTTGTTACCATGTCCGAGCTATACTCGGGTCTTCTTTTAAATGTTTTTACACAATGGCTCGGGTATAGTGTTCTGTAAATGTTTCCTGAGACTGTCTTAGTTCATAAAAAATTACTAGATGGTTTGTGAAAACTGCAAAGTAGCATTGTGTGTGCCAAATAGTTTTGCTCTCTACCACACTAAGGCAAATTATTGTTATGCCTAAATGTATTTTTTTGTTATTTAATTTGTAATTCTTTTTTTTTCTAGCTTTTGTAACAAAATGTGTACAAATCTTTTATTTAAAAATTTTTTTTATCAAATGAATTTGAAAAAAAATAGTTTTATTTACAAAAACTACCACAGAAAGAATATATATTTTTTTCTATAAAATAAAATATAGTCCATACAAAATTTGAAAACTCATAAATGACTATAATAAACACACAAAAAAAGTTTCATATGTCAAAAAGTATTCTCACAGCAAAAAGACAAAATATCATAAATTTGGCCGGTATCTAACAGTTCACCATGTAATTTCATGCCGGTGTGCAATGTGTTAGTTGTGTTGAATAAGTAGTTGTCAAATAAGAGCGACTGAAGTTTAGGGTACCCACTAACTTAATGGAATTAAAATTGATTGAGTTAATTCAGCTTTAATAAATTGATAATTAACTAACATTAAATACAAACATGAAAGTGATAGCCATTCCTCTAATGTAACTTTTTAAAATAGAAGAATAAGGGAAATAATTGGGTTTTGATCATTATTTTGGTTCAGGGCTACTGCATGGTGTATGATGATTTAATCTTGAATCCTATCAAATGCAAAGCTAAGGTTATAAACAATTTTATTATATAATAAAATGAATTGTTGCCTAATGGCTTGGAAATGTATAATAAAACAGTGTAGAAACACTGTACAGTAATGTAAAGTAATAATGGAGGGGGAGAGGGGAGGTGGGGAGAAGGAAAAGGGTACAAGTGCCCTTTTTATAATTTTGAGATAAATGACTTCAAAGTTTGTTGGTTATCCTAAATTCTGAATAAGTTTTGGATTAAATGTGACTATATAGATAGTAAGTTGCATGTCTTGGGCTTTTGTTAGGGTTGTTTAAAAATTTGTTGTATTTAAAAGAAACTGTAAATGCTTGCAATCACTTGTACCCTTTTGCCTGTAAAAGGTGCACTTGTATCCCTTTGCTACCAGAGGTTTTAGACAACAACTGAAATAAATTCAAACTGTTCTATGCATATTTATTGACAATGTGTAAAAGTAAAAGAGTTTTATAAATTTTAAAAAGATTACTGTTGAATAGTGTTTTCAAACTTTATTAAAAACAATCCTATGGTACTTTCAAGTACATTAGAATATTATTTATTTGTATCTATTCACAAAGTCCGGTTGTTCCTCCTTCATCAGGCGGTTTCTTGTTCTTTTGACTAACTTCATGTTGCAAATGATGCTGAATTGGTTGTATAAATAGAAGGAGCTCTATTAGATTCTTGTACTTGGCAAGTTTAATTTTTACAGCGGCTTCATACAATGGAGGTAGTTCTAATCAAGGGATTCTGCTAGCAGTTTTTTTCAAGTCCATTTGGTAAAATGTTATGTCTTCATTTACCGTCTCCTTTGAAAAAAAGTGAAAAGGGTGTAGCCTTTTCAAAATGTAGACACTGTATTTTTCGAATTCCAGGAATGTTATCTTTCATAGATCTGTCATGGGTTGATTAATCTTAACCACCATAAATGTTCTGCTAGATTTTGAGACAACAGTACACCAGTCATTAGGAATAAACACATTTGAGGATTTTCTTTTTGCCTTTTCTTTAATGGCAAAGTCCTGGTCACATTCCATTAAGGAGTGACCCGGTACCAAATATTTGTGATCAACAGACTCAATAGAGGTGTTGCTTACAACAAAGGACCAGAATTTAACAATGTGTTTGTTCTTATTTTGTCCAGCAGCGTTATCACTGAATGCATCTATATGTTTAATATTAATGGGAGTTCAGTGATGAATCTTAAGAGGCAAGACATAATCTCTTGAGAGCCTCTTTATGCCTCATTTTCAGACCACATAAACATAGTTGCTGTCCCAGATGCTAAGTTGTGAGCTCTGAAATTATAAATCCACAATTGTCACTTTACTACAAGTCAAGTAAGGGGCTGGCAGGGTCTTATGCAAATCAAATGATAATGCTACGCGTTGTGATGACTCAATTATTGCGAGATCCTTAGCCTTTTTCTTAGCCAATTTTGCAGTCTCCACTTTTCTTAAATGTACCTCCATTATTTTTAAGTATTTTTCTCATTTTCAGAAGATGAATGTTTTATTGTATTATTAAGACTGTCACATGTGGTGCAAGTATCACTACATGGTTATTTAAGGAGGAGTTGAGAATACATCTGTACGAGTGAATCTTGACTGGAGCTTTAGTTCAGTTTTACATAGCTATAAGTGTAGTTCATACAATTTGTTTACACTTAGTGAAGAGTCTAGGTATCCCCTGTGAGGATTATTTTCCTTGAGTAGTGGCTCTTAATTTGTGAAATGATTTTATATGATGTTTTACAAAATCAATGTGTGATGGAAGCAATTTGTTGTTTACCTCCAGTCAGTTTCAGTCATACAAATAGAAGTTTTCTTTTTCAGAACATTCAAATATCGCTTTTTGCTAATACCAAGTATTTGCAAAAAAAAATCCTTGCATACTCGATGGCTTTTCAATATAATGGAACTGCTTGTAGATTTTTTGTATTGTGCATTTTGAGTAGGTCGGTTGGTTGGCATTTTTTTCAATACTGGAACTTATAAAGGCGGGTTGTAAATCCCATGATCCTAGTCCCTGGTACTTATTAAATATTTCTTGTCTGTCTGGTTAAGGAATGTTTTCTTTACATTTGTAAAGTTATGTAAATAATGTTTTACTGATCTTGCATTATGTAGTTCTCCCTTTTTCCCTTCATATTCATTCCCAGTGTTCCTCAATCTCTTCTTTTATTATTATTATTATTTACTGCCTGTTCGGGTTGTACGCACTTACGCTAATGTGTAACGGTAGGGTGATTGTGAGATGAAATGGAAGACCTAAGTTTAACGTGGAATCCGAACCACGGTGGAGGCCTGGCATTCCTCAATCTCTTCTTTGATCACACATTTCTCCTTTGTGTGTCTACTTCAAACACCTCACTAGATGATGAATCAAGTTGATTAGGGGTGTCTGAATCATCAGGCTCCTCAGCTGAAATAAATGTAAAAATTGACACAATTTATACTTACCTGTCATTAAAAATGGTAAACGTATGAATGTAAAATATAAGACAAGAATAGAAACAAAACCAGTCAAACATTATACCTTCCAAGCTGCACGATGACAAACAGAATTTTCTTTTTTTTTTTTTCTTTTTTTCTTTTTTTTGGCACAAAGGCCTTAAAGGATTTTTAACATAAATCCCAAAATCAAAACTCTTCAGCATGACTATAGAGTATGTTCATGATAGATTTTTACCTGGATGACAGTTTAAAAATCATATGTTTAGGTTTTGGGTTGCCAACACTTGTAAAAGATCACGGTTTTGTTATGGATGTTAAGTTTTTTAATCACATGTTATATTTTACATTTAAAATAATGTTAACTTAAGTTTTCTCACACTATTTCATTACTTTTAATAATTTCCTTTTATCCAATCCGAAACAATGTTTTAGACGTAATTGAAAGTACTTATTCTCTGTTTTGGAATGTTATCTATGATGTGTAATATAGTGCATACATTAATACTTTTTAATACAGGCAGCGTATTTACTTGGAAAAGAGAAACTACTTGTCATTTATTTAATATATAATAAATTATTTTATGATTATTTTATCGTATTTCAAATATTTAATCGAATAAAATATTTGTATCCACTGCGTGGGTGCATCATTGTAACGAACTGGTTTCCGTCATGTTCAATCACACGGTTTCTTTAAATTAGTTGGTTGCCATTTTGAAGCTATGTTCGTTAGACCTTTTGTATAATTACTGTGGTTAACTATCACATTCCTACATTAGCATATGTTTCCATTATAGTTATCCAAAGTGACATTGTGTCAGCTGCTGGCGTAGGGATACATTATGGACTATTTCTAGTAACTTTTTGAGCTGTCTTCCAAGTAAATTAAGGTTGTGAATGTATTATATCTTTGCTTACTTCTATATTAAAGTGTAATCTAGGAATGGTAAAAATAAATATTAAATTTTTTATAACATTTATTGGAGTCATATTGATATTATTTTCAGTTCACATTTTAAATGTTACTCTATATATTTTAACTAATGAGGACATGTTGTTGTTGTTGTTGTTGTTGTTGTTGTTGTTGTTGTTGTTGTTGTTGTTGTTGTTGTTGTTGTTGTTGTTGAGTACATGTTGTTTAGACTAATGTCTATAGTGCAACCTAGCCTAGGCTTTACATTGTTCAAAATATTAAGAAACCCAGAGGGTCGCTATTAATTATTAATATATTAATAAATAATAAAATCCATTTTAGCTTCAAAATAATATCTTTCATCTAGAATTAACTTATAAAAACCCATAGCTATTGCTATTAACATCAAATTACTAGTGATAAATAAAGAAGTAAACACTTACATTCCCTGTGCTCCATATCAGACTTCATATAATCTTCTTTTATAGTAACATTTACAATAAAAATAGTTAAAATGCTCACTTTGATCAGTTAAGTAGCTGTAACCACACAAATACATCAGCTGAGTGGCAGAGGGGTATAAGTGAGCTTGTATCGGGTACAAGTGAGCTTGTATCGGGTACAAGTGAGTTTGTATCAGATACAAGTGAGTTTGTATCAGATACAAGTGAGCGTATATCCCTCTGCCTCTGAAGAGAACAACGGTTTTTGGAAGTGGTTACAACAAATGCTGTTAGGTAGCAGCACATGATGGGAATTTTGCCACAAAATATTTGGGCATATCTAGTTTGCATTTATGCACTTCTCTCAATATTTACTAAAATGTCACTAGTACCTTGATAGTGAATGAAGGCAGCCAACCTGAAAGGATAGCTAGGTTAGGCCTAGATAGAAAAACACACTTCTATCTTCATTTCTTCTCAGTTACATCATTCTAGAAACATGTATTTCAATAGCCTATCTTTGTTTGTGTGAAGTGTAATATAGTGCAATAGTTTGAGAAAGGAAGAAATGAAGAGAGAGAAGTGTGTTTTTTCTATCTAGGCCTAACCTAACTATCCTTTCAGGTTGGCTGCCTTCACTATCAATTACTTTACATTATTGTACAGTGTTTCTACACTGTCTTATTATGTTTAATAAGGTGTGGATGAGTTGACTGAAAGTTTAAGAAAGTGTTAACAGATCAGCATGGATAGAGAAGGGGAAAACATTTGTTTTAAATGACTTGTGAAAAGAAAAACATCTTCAGTTCAACATTAAGGTGAAACGAAAATGACTGAAAAACGAGAATTCCCCCAAAAAATTATCTTAATAGCGCGAAAAAGTTACCTATTCATCTATTTAATAATACCCGCTTTGGTGGCATAGTTAGCTAACGCGCTAGATTCACGTCGAGATAAACCGCCAAGGACGGGAAGATCGAGGTTTGAATCTTGCTCGGGTGAACTGGGGGTGGTTTTTCCTAAATGGTTTTCCACTCTCCCTCCACGCAAATGCGAGTTCCATTCCTCTAAATTGAACCCTCACAATTCCTAAACCATTAACGTAATTAGTACTTAAGCATATAACCCGAACAGCTAGTAAGACGTGGTACTAAATAAAAAAAAAGCTATTCAATAAGAGTGCAAAAACTGGATGATTTAGCACTATATCTTCCATTGCCCCACAACCTTTGAATATTTTACCAACTAGAACAAATAATTCCATGCAACTCTTCATTTTTTTCATTTTTTAAACATTTAAATAGCTGTTTTAATGATGAAATAACCCAGAGCTCACCACGTGGAGGTGGTTGTATATCGAGCTCCACCCCCTACTACCCCACCTTCACCCTTTCCAATCCAAAGGCCATTTATTTAGTGGTTACATATTGTTCTTTTTTGTTGAATTTTGTCATTATTTTATTTGACTTTAACCGGGAGCGAATGAAGCCATCTCTAGACTTGTGGCCACTAATTGCTCAAGAAGCTTCCGATATTGATATAATACATCTTTCGACCGCTTGGCTGTGGCAAGGAAAATAGTTTGTTTATGGATGAAGTATTTGCTTTTCCTTACTTGGCAATATTTTTTCAAAGTTTTGTTCATTGTCTATTAATTTTCATTCTGTTTACAACGCTTGTAGTATCAGATTGTAAAACTTTTCCAATATCTTCTAATACAGAATTAGCAATTATGGCCACGCTTTTATCGGACACACCTGTTCTTTCACATGCCAGAACATGGAAAATAATGAAACTCTCACTTGGATCAACTTCTTTCTTTTTAATGTCGAAGGCTCAGGAGTTATTGAGGATCCACCGCTTTCCTTCTCAATGCTTGTTCCCTCATTTGCTGGAATCTTAGTAGCTTCTGTTTTGTCTCCTTTATTATAGTTCATGAGCCTTTACACTTCTTTCTCTTTTCTTTTCTTGTTCTATAGGATTTTCTTGTTTGCTTCAAGATCAATATGGCCCATTACCATTTTCCTTTCTGTCTGTTGGTCTGTGAGAAATAAATGCCCTCTCTTAAGTACTTTGCGGGACTATTCCCAATAACATTATAATAAATCCCTGTATTCGCACTTCTTTCTTTTTAATGTCGAAGGCTCAGGAGTTATTGAGGATCCACCGCTTTCCTTCTCAATGCTTGTTCCCTCATTTGCTGGAATCTTAGTAGCTTCTGTTTTGTCTCCTTTATTATAGTTCATGAGCCTTTACACTTCTTTCTCTTTTCTTTTCTTGTTCTATAGGATTTTCTTGTTTGCTTCAAGATCAATATGGCCCATTACCATTTTCCTTTCTGTCTGTTGGTCTGTGAGAAATAAATGCCCTCTCTTAAGTACTTTGCGGGACTATTCCCAATAACATTATAATAAATCCCTGTATTCGCACGATGAAATATACTTTTAATAGTTTTCTTGCATCATCTTGAAATTGTTTTAATTTTAATTTTTATTGGTTTATATTTTTTTCCAGCCTTTTGCAGGTTTTAGAACATTTCCATATTTATCATAATAGTCTCAGAATAATTTCACAGTTATATTAAAAGATAATGCAAGGATTGAAGTTGTCTTCCATAGTTCAATTAACTTTCAAGCGATTACTTCACCTATTTTGCGTATTGTTTTCATTTCCTCGTCACGTTTCAAATATAGACAATGTTTTGTAACATCTTCATAAGTAGGTAGAGCTCTGTGACCTATTTCTTTAGGAGCACCCAAAACAATATATTTTGCACATTGTCTAGTACCTGATGACATTGAAGCCATATTTTAAGCTTGCGAAGAACATGAATTGCGAATCCCAAACGACTAAATAAATCATTTAAACCACTCTTTAAAACACGTGTTGTTGAGACAGGCGCTCACACACAGCTGATGAAAAGATAAGATGTGACTTGTGAGCTATAAAGTCTGCAGCTGTGCACAGTGATGTGCATTGTAATTTGTACACACCATGATGGAAGAAATGAGGAGTCAGCGCAGAAAGAGAATCTGCTTTGAAAGAATGTGTCTAAACAATTGCATATTTTGATGAGATAAGGTCATATTCCAAATGCACCACAAGGAATCGGTCTACACATTCCAAATTTTAAGGGTAACATATTTGTATCAAAAGGCAACTTTTCCACACTAATACGATTTTAATTTTTAAAAAATCTGTTTTTCGTTCCACCCTATTCAACATGTCAGAATTAAAACTCTAACCCTACCCTTCTCAGGCAATCTTGTGCTGTGTCTATTTAAAGTGGGTCTAGAATAGTTAAAACAATAAACACAATAATATATAACTATGGACATAAAATATATTTCCACAAAGCTTATACGCTTTGTAAAGCTTGTTAAGAGTATTGTATAAAAATTGTGAATCTGTCTCAAGAGGATAAATCTGGCCTTATGACCTGAACTCCAATCTAACAGTGTGACCACCTACTACACTGAGCAATGCCTGGATATTTCCACTAGGGAACTTGAAATAAAGATGCATCTTATTCAAATAATTGTTGCATCATATATAAAAATGTGTGGTGAAATTGAATTAACCAATATTGGTTTTTAAGTTATTGAAAAATCACAGTCATTCAAAACTTCTGAATTTAATATTTGAAGTTTGAATAAAAATAATTAAGAAATTGATATAAGAAATATTTGCAAATATACAGTAACAATAAAAGAGTAAAGATTAAATGAAGTTTTACCTCCATGAGATCCTTCTCCAAGACATCCAATCCTTCATCTTCATCTTCTGATTCAAGTCTAACAAACAACACCATCTATTAGCAATACAGTAGTACCAGGTGACCTATCGTGGTTATAATAACACACAACAAATTGTTATTTGGTTATTTTGTTTGAATATTGAGATCCTCAAGATCTAACTGTAATCATCACTTCCCAAATACAGAAGACACCTTATGGTCTAGGAAAGTTATGTTTTACTAGCAAACTAATTGTAAGAGAAATGAACCCAAAAGTTCCTAAATGAACAATGTATGAGAAATACGATTCTCAAGTGTGTACCCTTGTCTGACCTCTTGTTTGACCGCCATCTTGCACCTGTTACACCCCACTCTACTACCTTTTATTTATGACCACAAATAATATAAAAGGGACATATAAAAAGGAAAATCATATGCAAGATTTAATAACAATCAATATGAATGGTTTATTCAAAGCAATAACAGCAGAGCAGAAATCTTTACATGGTCTCAAAAATCAAACTGAGGTATGTTTAAAATCAAAAATAAACAATCATTTCGCGCAGTTAAACTGAGGGAATGTTACATCACACGTAACCTATCCTACAATCAAATGGGTCAGTCTTGAAGAGACAAAACAACCCATAAAGTTGATTTTAGTACAAACAACTATAGTAAATAATATCGACATAAGAGCCTTATGGGCCTTATTAAATTGTTACTAAAGTGTCTGATTCACACCAATGAATGCAGACTTCTAAAGGTTAGTAATAAATATTAAATATTTATTAGACATTATAAAAGACACGAGAGTTTGGCTAACAGACTTTAGTCAAACTCTCGCGGGACTATCTGATCTCGACACAAACTAGGAAACGTCCATTTACTTGTGAATATAAAGAATAATACAATACTAGAAGCAAAGCATAGCAAAAGATTTGAAAATATTCTAATGTGAATTAATCTCATGATTAATTTTATCAGCCAGAAAAGTTACGTTACAATAATCCATACTTAAAAATATAAACCACAAAAAGACTGTCCCTTAATATTATCAAAACAATTACTAGCAACCACAATTTCAAAATGAATTATATTTAATGTGCACAACACAAAATCAACTAATAATTGTGGCTATCTAAAAAAGTTTAAGTAACACAACAGACTAGCAGCCAAGTGGCGACAGACAAAATATAGAGTTTTATTTCAAAATAAATGTTCAGGTAAAAAAAATATTATTGACGCCTAACTTGGCTAACAATAAAAGTTAAATTTAAATCAAGAGTCCAAAATATAAACTACCATATAGTTTAAGTCCGTAGTAAATTATACATGAAAGTTTATCCTGACACTATCCAAGTCCAGGACAGCACTCCTCCATCAAGCGTTGAATTCGAATAGTCATTTTTGAATACACGAACATCACTCTATATAGGGTTTCGTTGCTAGGGACGCAAGGTGGGGGAAAAGAACACTCGGTCGGTGACGTCCTTCTCGAAGCTTTCGACAGTCACGTAGACCATTTGTTGTCAGAGCTCCAACCAACTTCCAGACCATTTCTTCAATCACCTGATGATGTGGATGTAGTTCACATTTCTTCCATCAGAGGGCAGGTAAGCAGTCTTCCTCTAGTCGAGGCAAATTCAGGCCGGCCTATTCTAGAGTTTTCGTTGATCAATTTGGTGTGGACGTAAGCTGTTGGAACATCGTAGCTCGCTCGGTCAACTCCCCGTACTAGGATTCTATAGGTGTTGGCCCGTCTTGGTGGTTGCTCTACCCAGAAGATACATTAGGTAAGTACATGAACAGTTTTATTTGTAGAGAGAATATTATTGTTTAATATTCTGGTTTTATATTGTTTAGAATTGTTTATTATTTTGTACCAAACTACAAGAACTACAATAGAGAAGAGTACTATTGTAGGAATTTTATTAGTTTCAATACTATTTGGAGCGGGTAGTATGAATCAAAATAGAGAGTTACGTGTGAAGGTTAACATGGGGGCGGGTCCTATTGTAACTCAATGTTACACACCCAACTTGCACTTTTATTGAAAAAATAATTAATACCTTAAAAAATGTGTGTTGTAAGCGAGAAATGAATAGGACTATGATTATTGGGCAGGAAATTTCCAGTAAGATGTTTTTTGTTTCATGGAGTTAGAATGAGTAATTGTCAATCTACAAGCTTCAATTGTTTATCAAATATTTTAAGCATTTTGTGAAAGTTGATTCCAGACAGAATGATTTTATATATATATATCTGTATTATAATAATATTAATAGCAATGAAATATACCTTTTGTAATAGCATAATTATTTTAAGGTTTGTTCTGGCAGGATGTTAACCTGAGCTTGTACATTTCCTTGGAAGTCAAGAGTGTTGGGTTACCATCCTGTTGAGAATAGCAAATAGCTCATATAGCTTGCATCCTGTTGACGAGCGAGACGACGTGACCGATGGATCTTCCTGGCGGGTGAAATATCGAGATCAGCGTGTTTGTGTGTGAGAAGAAGACAAGACTGTTGAATGTTGGACGCCATGCTGTGTGCATGTGTGTCGGTCACGTGTACGACTGAGTAGTGACAATATAAATGTGATCTGTTGGGTTACCCCGCCAGAGGGTCGATCGCGGGTCTGCAGGAGGGTTACGAGACCGTCATCGCGCCGGCTTCCTCGTCACGGGATATTTAATAGATTCCCATGTAGTAGTTTAGTATTTGAATAGCTTAATAAATCTATCTTAGTGGACTTGCTTGCGAGTCTCACTCCCCACGAACCATCCAGTCCAACCCCTACTGCTCGGGGTCCATCCTCACCATGTGAGTCCCTACGGTGCCACGGTAGCGCGTAGTATGGTTGGCTACCGGGCACCCAGACAAAACTAGCAACCTTACCCAGTTCTGTCAGAAGATGACAAAGTGAGAGGTTACAAAGTGATGTCAAATTAAGGATCCTACATTTTATATATTTTGTTCCAGGTTTGTGAATTACTACTGAGAAGAATGATGGAATAAAAAATAGTGTGTAGCAGTCTAAGAGGAAGTCATAGAGATGGAAAACGTAATGTATGAAATTTGTAGCCAACTCGAGATTCGGTTTGTAGTTCAATCTTTTTCTTTTTCCTTATTTCTGATGCATTCCTCACAGCATGAATTAACTTCTTTGAAAGTGTCATATTTAGAAGTCATTCAGCTGCAGGGACTGCATCGTAAGGTACATGTTGAGCAATAAGGCTGTCCTCATGTAGGTTTTCAACCAGACATTCTTTATTTATAGAAAAACTTCGCTCAACGACCGCATTGCTATGGAAGAGAACAAGGATTTTTGTAGTAAAATATTGCAGCTCCTGGGATACAGTTTCTTTGGACAAAATATTCATAGAGGACTTATCGAGCTGGTCACCACTTGAAGTGAATCCTTTGAGGTGGTCAATAACTTCTTGCTTTGACACAAAATATTCATAGAGAACTTATAAAGCTGGTCACCACTTGAAGTGAGTCCTTTGAGGTGGTCAATAACTTCTTGCTTTGACACAAAATATTCATAGATAACTTATAAAGCTGGTCACCACTTGAAGTGAATCCTTTGAGGTGGTCAATAACTTCTTGCTTTGACACAAAATCCAAGTAGTCTCTTTTTACAGCATCGGCTGTCTTGTCTAGTAGGACAGATATTATGGTTTGCGTCCTAAGAGACTGATTGATTATAGCCACAGGAGAGAGACAAATGGCATCTTTGACAATTTTGTAGAAAAGAAGACACTTGTGTAAAAGTTTGTTGCAGAGATCAACTAGGAATTGTTGACAATCACCTCTGAACTGAAGTACCAATGTCTTTAATGCCTTTCAAAGCTGCTGATGCTGTGAACCCAATATCTACAGTAGGGAGTGATTTCAAGTTGGACTGTTCCTTCAAATCAATGGATGGCATTTTCTTTTTCAAGTATTTGCTGAATTAATAAAATCATATTTATAATTCTGTTCCTAAAGTGCTAGAGGTTGATTGCACTGATATTCAGTGAGAAATTTCAACTCAAATGAAAGAAACTGATAGCATAAATCCCAACTTTGCTGTCAAAAGTTCATCCTTCACAAAGTTTCATAATGTTTGAAAATTACCAGAATTCGGAGGATTCTTGTTTGAAAATTATCGGATTTTGGAGGATTCTTGTTAGAATAATAAAATAAACATTCTTTTTTTTAAATAAGACAGCATGGACATTTCTCTCTCTAACACCTTTGAGTTCTCTATCGAACTATCTAAAAGAACAAAACTTCATTGAGGGGAAGAGATGATTCTGTTATTCCTTCATAGTCTGCATGTCTTGTTGGAAAATCTTTAAGTATATGATATACTAAGTGAAAAAATTGGAGTTAGCATGTGCAGTTTTGTAAGCACCATGGACAATGTCTAAAGAACAAGATCCAAATTCCAGCAACACAGGATCTTGAGGAGAATCTTCCTTCAAGTAACGTTTGAGATAATTTAGAAATTCTATATCCAACAACATCCATCTGGGTCTTCTGAGCCCCAGTATGTATGCTCTCATCAAATGAAATGCAGTAAAATGAGCATTGCTTAACCATATTTGCACTCACTTTTGAAAAAAGGAAGTAGTTCCATACACAATGACATATCCAAGTTTATCTTTATGCATTTGGAATTTCTGGGCAGTATCACTATCAGAAAACATAGCTTTGAAAATATCTCTACAGGCAAAAAAACTTCTAGCAGAAGATTGTGTCATTATTTGATTAATAGCCCACAATATTTCAGCACGAGAAATTTCATCTATGACAAGGAAACTTTTGAATAAAATAACAACCTTAGGTTTACTTTTGAGTTTAAAAACTACTTCATGATGATTTGAATTAGAATACACACCTTACCCATGTAGACCTACAGATGGACACTCCAGTTTTGGCTGCAAGGACCAAATAAAATATTTTGTTGCTCCCAGTAGTAGCTTTCAGTGTGTCAACAATTAAATTTACACAAAGAACATATCCTCTAGTTGGAGTCACAGCCAATCTGTAAACATTGCACTGTCCAACCAATCATCCTTAGATAAGTTTTTCCTCTGAGTTTACTCCTTTCTTCTTATACACAAAGGTACCGAGATAAACAAAAGATAGCTCACATCAGCCAAACTTGGGAATTGTACAACTTTTATGAGGGGAATGGGGGGTAAGGGTGAAGTGGAGACCACAACAAAGAGTGTACAGTGCCACTGGAATGCTAGAGAAGTCAAAACAGTTACTTACTTACTTCTTTTTTCCTTCAGCATGTAGAGGAGGAGGGGGGCTAGGATAGAGACTAAGAATAGACATGATACTTGTGTTCCATACACAATGACATATCCAAGTTTATCTTTATGCATTTGGAATTTCTGGGCAGTATCACTATCAGAAAACATAGCTTTAAAAATGTCTCTACAGGCAAAAAAACTTCTAGCAGAAGATTGTGTCATTATTTGATAGCCCACAATATTTCAGCATGAGAAATTTCATCTTTGACAAGGAAACTTTTGAATAAAATAACTACCGTAGGTTTACTTTTGAGTTTAAAAACTACTTCATGATGATTAGAATTAGAATATACACCTTACCCATGTAGACCTACAGATGAACACTCCAGTTTTGGCTGCAAGGACCAAATAAAATATTTTGTTGCTACTACTAGCAACTTTCACTGTGTCAACAATTAAATTTACACAAACAATGTCCCCTAGTTTTATCACAATCCAATCTGTAAACTTTGCACTGTCCAACCAATCATCCTTAAATAAGTATTTCCTCTGAGTTGACTCTTTTCTTCTTATACACAAAGGTAACAAGATAAACAAAAGGGCTCTGCAGAGAGCTCACATCAGCCAAACTTGGGAATTGTACAGCTTTTATGAGGGGAGTGGGGGAAGGGTGAAGTGAAGAACACAACAAAGAGTGTACTGTGCCACTGGAATGCTAGAGTAGTCAAAACAGTAACTTCTTTCTTCCTCTAGCATGTAGAGGAGGAGGGAGGAGGGGGGCTATGGTAGAGACTAAGAAGGAGTGGTCAAACTAAAACTATCAGTTGTGTTGAATTATAAATATTATGGGTCTCAAAATGATGATGCAAAATGGCATAGACAACATTTCACCCAATGAGAAGAGGCTTAATATTTTTCCAGTTTCTGATTCAATATTTCCGGTATTGGTAGACCCCCTGTTCAAAGTATCTACTTGCAAAACATACACAGAAGATGTCCAACAGTGCAGAAATTTCAAATTGTACATTTTGTCCTGGATGGCGGCGGACTACTTCAACGGACACCCTGGGAAAAGAATGCTACATTTCATGAAGTTTATATGATGTAAGTGATCTATGTGCAGAAGAAGTATGGAAAGTCTTCTGTGGTTTTTGATGGTTACAGTGACGAGCTGTACACACTCACTTGTGACGTCAAAATGGCAAATGGGTTCCAAAGGTACTGTTTCAACCACTAAATCTTGTTGTATTAAGGAAAGAATATTTTCTTTTTAACTCTAAAAATAAGGAACATTTCATCGCATACCTGTCAGAAATGCTATTAAAAAGTGGCTACAAAGTTTCCCAAGTGACCTCTTGAGTGTTCAGGAAGCTGTCAAGTCAGCAAGTGAAGTAACAGTAGTTGTTGGTGATGACACTGATCTACTACATCTACATCTACTAAATCTTCTACTGCATCATTCCTTAAATGCACCACATGATATCTTCCTTTGACCAGAACTAAAGATGAATGCAAAAGGCCACTTCAAGTACGAAATAAAATCCATAAAAGAGAAACTGGGAGAAAATATTACTTCACACAAACTGTTTGCACATACTCTTCTTGGTTGCTACACCACATCAAGGTTATTTTCTATAAGTAAGGTTGAATCTCTCTAAGAGCTAACTGCTGAAGACTATTTCCATGAAGCATGTGCATTCAGTACACCAAACAAAACCAAATAAGATGTTGTCGAAGCTGTTGTATCAAAACTCTATGGTGTTAAACCAGGAGAAACACTTTGTCGACTTAGGATTAGATAATTCACAAGTGAGGTGAGTAAGCCACACATGATAAACCAGAATCTCTGCCTCATGTTCATTTCACAACATGAAAGTGTACCACCAGGTTCAAGCTTAGGATTAAAATAGATCCCTTGCAGTGGGAATAAATTATCTCCTACCAAATTATCAAAGCCTCCAGCACAAAGTCACTTCCTAAAGTTGCTGGTGTAAATCAAGTCAGTGTAGTCCTACAAGAAACAAGGACTACTGCGTACTGCAGAATGTCATGGGATTAGCTGCATTAATTCAGAGAAAACAATATTGATACACATTTCACAATGAGTGATAGCGAGACTTTTAAATTATATAAACAAAGTTTAAATGAAAAGGATGATACACAAGTAAGTTATATTAAAATAAAGCTTTAATTTAGTAGTGTGAATTTTTATTGTGAAAATGCAGATTGTTTTAAAATATATATGTGCCAATTTTATTCTAAGCCAACTTTCACAAAATGCTAAAACAATCTAATAAATAATTAAAGCTCTGAAGATCAACAACTTCTAATGAAACATGAAACAAAAAGCATCTAAAGGAAGTAGTACAATCTAAAACGTTTGTGTGATTCATTTTTTCAATAAAATGCACAGTGTAGTTGACATTAATGCTCATTTATCTTGGAAAACAATTATTTCTAAAAAAAATTAAACGTTTGTAAAACTCGAAGATCTGTAGTTTGAGAACTACTGATCATATATCTTTAACATAAAGAGCATCTTACAGGAAATTTCAAGCCCTTTAATTTTGGTCCTATTAGTTTTTCGCTTACAGTAAATAGATGTAAAGGTATTAATTATTTTTCAAAATGGCAGCAAACCTTCCCAAGTCAGACAATGCGTCACCCAAGAATGCAAGTGTTCTATGTCCAATTTTTCCCTTTTGTGTAAAAAAGCATATAAGTTTGACCTTGTGTATAAAACCAATGTTACTAGATGACAACTTGAGTTTATATCTTCTTAAGTAATTATATAGTAGTCTCAATTTCACTGCAGGTGAATCATATGCATTCTAAATAAATGTAAACACTAAATATCTCAAATTTAACAATTTTGGAGATAGAACACTTGGATTCTCAGGTGACGATTATGGTAGACACTTTAGAATCATATTCCTTACACTTTTATATTTAGAAACTGTTTGTTGGGTTCATTTCTGTTGCAATTAGTTTCTCAGACGGCCATATTTTTGCATAGCTTTCTTAGACTATTATGACCTAAGTCAATGGTTTTTTATAAAGTGGATTAAATGATTAGCTCAATATGGTGAAATAGTGAATTTTAATATTATATTTGGAACAATAAGTTTTGAGAAATGTTGCATTATAGCATATTGGCCTCAATACCCGTTAATTTTACCTCTCACCCACTTTTAAATTTAAATTTTTGCTCCTAATTAATCTAGTAAATATGTTGAGTGTTCAATGTTTATTTGAAGAGACTTGCAAATAATCTAATATTTACTTTGGAGGTTTTAGAAGGGAAGGAAGAATACTTTGAACCCCCTTCAACCCTTCTGACAAACAAGCAGACCCCTTAAAAACCAATGTTTCTAGTAGAGCTGAGTCATAGCCACTATTTTACAATTCAAATCTTCATTTTACAATTGAATCCAGAATCTTAATTTCTAAGCTGAATGTTAGACGGCATGGTGAACTTAAAAGACATTTACTTTACTACATTAATCATTAAGTTGCTATAGAAAATAGAAAAAGTAAAATAAATGTTAGCGTTTTTGTAATCATACATCATAACTAAAAAGACTTTTTTTCAGAATCAATAATTTGTAAAAATACATTTTGGTTTTGAAAAATTGCGTTTTGTAGCATTTGTATTTTTAAAATTAACATTATGTAGCAAAGTGACAAAAATATAGGTCCAGGTATTTAAAGAAAACTTCAGTTTTTGGATACTGGCGTACAGCAGGGTGATCTAGTTTTTATAGAGGAATGTTTGCTTTCAAACACATTTTCACAGTATCGCTTATGAAGGCAGTCTTCTCTGTCTTAGCTTTCTTCATCCTCTGGTTCACTTTTAAAATCTTGCTTTGTTGTTTGCTGCATCCAACGCTTTCTTTTTAACATGCCCGCTAGAGAGGACATGTTTCTTCAGTGTGTCCCACTCAAGACAACTGTTACATACACCATACATTAATATGCTTGAATCACTCACATAAGAATTGTCAGTTTTAAAATAATGTTGTTGGCATGCATGCGCAATGATGCGAGCATGTGCTGTGAAAATGTACACAGTTAAATAGCCACCCAGAAGAATGCAGTGATTGTCTTTGCTTGGGAGTAGACACCTTCCCAAGCTCATTTTCAAGGGGTGGAGGGCGAGGGGGAGGTGTGTAGGGCGGGTCTTTTTTTGGAACTTTGCCACGTGATCGGCTCTTGGTCTTACAATGGGTAAATACCAAGAAATACCAATCCAAGCACTTCGAATATGTTTTTTAGTATGAATAATATTAAGAAATGTTAAATCTAACAAATTGTCCCAATTTACAGATACATATATATTTTTAAATTATAATTAGCTGTTTCTTCACTCATAAAGGCTATTATTGTGGAAATAGTCATTTATCGCTTTATGTCGGGAATATAAAACTTCTTGAATATTCAATCAAACCATATGAAACGTGAACATTAAAAAAAAAGTTTTGATGACTTAATTTTTATTGCTTGTGTCGCTAAAATGAAAAAACAGTGTCTCTAAACATAACATTCAGTTAAGTCACAAATTAAGGGTATACGTGTTAAGTTTACTTTGTGGGTTAAACCCCGTATAAGTAAAGAGCTCTAAAACAAAAATAAACTATTTATATATTCAAAAATTATTAAATTTAAGATATATATATATAATCTTAAATTTGATAATTTTTTAATTCTCAAATCTCAAATATCATTGAGGATTTGAATGATTCAAGAATTAAAAGGTGACAAAACTCGTTTTTTACTGGTGTATTGTATTTCCGCTAGGTCAGGAATGTCCAACCCACAGTCCAAGTATGTTTTGTGTGGCCCACCAAATCAAAATGAAATTTTTCAAATTACAGAAATAAGCTGCAAATGTGGCCCTTGTAGCTGATATAACTTCCTCCTAGTGTCCAGAATCGTAAGTATGTTTCTTGTGTAGGGCTAGAGGGTGGATGGATGGATGAATGTGGGTATGTTACTTGTGTAGCGTTAGTGGATGGATGAATAGGTGTGGGTATGTTACTTGTGTAGAGCTAGAGGGTGGATGGATAGATGTGGGTATGTTATTTGTGTAGGTATAGAGGGTGGATGGATGGATGTGAGTATGTTACTTGTGTAGGGCCAGTGGGTGGATGGATGGATGGGTGTGGGTCAACCAATTGTAGGGTTATGACAATTATATAAGGTTAATCACCAGGGATCTTTAATGATCAAAACTCAAATTAATTAATATTCCCTTTTTCTCAAGCTGGTCTATTGCAAAAAGGATAGGAACCTCACATAAACTAAGCAGGAATAGTGACAATATAAAGCCATAGGCGAGTTTATTTAAAAACATAATAGCAGGTGAATATATATATATATATATATGTATGTAACATGATAATCTGATTATAATCTGAGCGTATTCTTCCTAGCTCTCAGAACGAAACAAAAGATACTCATAATTTATTAAGAATATAAAGACATATTTGGGAATTAGCTCAGGCATCGCCACTAAAAAATATAACATGATAAGTAAACATAGTTTTAGGAAAAGCTCACCAAAACATACATACCCTACTGTTAAGACCCTACATAATATGATTTATAAACATGTTGAAAAGTGAGCTAAAATCAACTTCCAGTTACAAAAATAAATCTACCTAAATCTAACAAAACATTTTTACGTGTTACACACTCTACATTTATAATTGTAGCATTCATAAACTAGCCTGCTATCATAAGTTTTGACATATCCTTTTGGCAGCCCTGATGATCCAATGATCTTATCCTAGAGCTAAAAGCTAACTAAGCGCCTTAATTCCTTACCAAAATACATAGCTTCAAATTTAAGAAATAATGACAAGTCGAGAAAACATATTACTAGCCTAAACAATCAAAGATATTTACAATTTTTAAACTGGCAAAGAAGTTCCCCATACTACATTTACAACCTAGACAATTGGTAGAATAATTACATAATGAAATTTGAATAAACCCTAGACTCTATCGCAGATCAAAACAATATAGTTAAACAAGTCTCCATCGTATCG
>CABFWB010007089.1:0-27501 GCA_902151455.1 Timema bartmani | reverse complement strand
CACACAGAATTCCTCTCTTTTATCTAAAAATTGAGACATTTATTTAAAACTCGTAAGATTATTACAGTAGATAATGGGAAAAAACAGCATCACATTCCACCAAAAAACATAAAACTTAAGACTTATTGCCTACCATTTGTGGATACAATTCAGTATTTAGTGGATATAATGTAGATAGTTCTAGTGGATACAGTTAAGGATTTTTATTAAAGTTATTTAACCGAGAAACATCTGAATGGAGACCATTCATAGTGGATACAATTCAGGATTTTGTGGATATAATGCAAGTGGATACAATTAAGGATGTTTATTAATGTAATTTATTTGAGAAATGTCTGAATGGGGACCATTCAGATTTGTTATAATTCCGGACTTAGTGGATATAATGCAGATAATTCTAGTGGATACAAATCATAATTTTTATTTGTGTTGTTTCTTTGAGTTTTCTGAATGGAGGCAATTCATTCCCCTCGTCCAAATATGTTTTTACAAGTCTCCTTTTTCAACAAGTTCCTTCACTAGGTCAGTCATTCTTTGGCGACAAAGTTCATTGCATGTCCACACAGGAATGCTTACATCTTCACCTTCCTTCATAAGAACATCATCATGGGAAGTGACATACAGGTCTGGAGCTTGATCTGAGTCGCATGTAGAGATCGGTATCATGTCGAGAGCCAACCCAAGACCGAATTTGCCGCAACGATGCATCTCCTCTCGTAATCTGAAATAATAGCAAGTATTGATTAGTTATAAATTTCCCCTCTTTGGTCTGATCAGTTCAATAAATTCCACAAAGAATAAATTAGACTAGAAGCTTATGCTAGAGAGTAGAATAGAATAATCCCCTACCACAAACAAGATTTCACTAGCTCATCATTGTTGAAACAGGTTTTACCTAGCTTTAACCTAGAGGGCTTCATATCACAGACAATGTGAGGCTGCCCCCTAGAAAAAGATATATATATATATATATATATAGAGAGAGAGAGAGTGAGAGAGCACGATGACGTGGCCTGAGCGAGCGACCTTCACGGCTCCACGCAATGTTTTATTTTATTTAGCACTTAGTCTTACTACCCGTTTGGCTTATACGCTTAAGTATAAATCACACTAATGGATTAGGAATGTGGAAGGTTGAATTTAGATGAAGTGAACCCACATTTGCGTGGAAGGAGAGTGGAAAGCCATTTATTAAAAAAACAACCATTTCACCCTACCAAGAATCGAATCTCGATCTCCCCGTCCTCTGCAGTCCAGCTCAACACGACTAGCGCTTTAGCCAACTACGCCACCGAGCACTGAGGTGGGTCACGCAATGTTAAGACCTAAGACCACACCCTTAGAGGACTAGCTAGAGGATGGATTCAATCAAAAAGAAATAATAAGGGATGATAAGGAGTAGGGTTGAATAAAAAAGTACTCTCATTGAAAGTTATCATAAGTAATACGGAAATCTTCCATCTCCTATACTCAGAAAATATAGTTTGTTTTCACAAAATAAAATGGGAGATAAGGACAAAGGTTGAATAAATAATCTACTGTCATTAAATATTTATGTATTTTAAGTAAGGTTGCAAAACATATAGTTTTATCTTCCATACAAAGAATATATATATATATATATATAATGTTTTCATAAAGTTTGTTCACCTAGAGATAAAAGATTAGCATACATATAATAATATAAGGTCTGTTTGATAAGAGAAAAAAAAGATCATCATACGTGATGTGCGAATATAAACTCACAGTCACTCAAAGTTCTACCGTTTAATGAATTCAGAGTCTTCACTTGGCAGAAAGAGGCATTCAAACGACTTCTCTACATGCACTCAAGGCTTTTTCCAGGCAATTAAACCTTTGTGACATTATCGAGAGCGCGATAATGTTCGGTGCATTGTCATCTTCTCCTTCAATCTCCTCCGGACCTTATAATGACGAACATTGTATGTTTGGTACTTCTTGAAATGNCAGGCAATTAAACCTTTGTGACATTATCGAGAGCGCGATAATGTTCGGTGCATTGTCATCTTCTCCTTCAATCTCCTCCGGACCTTATAATGACGAACATTGTATGTTTGGTACTTCTTGAAATGCTACAAACTCTCAACAGGATCCCATTATTTCTGCTCAACTTGGTTTAACACTATGCACAAGGCATTCTCGTCTATCAAGTATTCCTTAGGTTCACGTACAAGAAGGATTCCAGGATCATAACTGCTCTTCAACTTGAAGATGATGCAGGTCTCGGAACAGCTCTCAATGGATTGAATGGCATCTCACATGACTCGTAACCATTCTTGTCCTCCACTATGTAGTAGGTTAACCCTCCATCTGCAGTATTAGGATACCAACCTCCAAGAAGAAGAAGAAGAAATTACTAGCATTATTGAATATTTAGTGTATTCATAAAGACAATAATTATGTATGTGTCATGTGTGTATTATTAAATATTCTATATATGCTGTATATTCATCAAACTTTTTATCTTCATCTGCTATACATTCTTCAATTGTTTATATTCTTATGCTTCAAAAGCTAATAAACTGTAAAAAAAGGCATTGTGAGTTTATTTTAAAATAAAAACTCTAAATGTAGTTTTTTTATTTATTTAAAAGATACATCATTGATACATCTTAGATACTAAATAAACATTCGAGTTTCAAATGTTAGTATTTATTATAACAGATTAATTAATATCTAACTTTCTGATTTAAAAAACTTAAAAAAACATATTTATTCTTGGCCACCCTTACTAACGTTACCAAGTTAGGGATAGTTTTGCCAATACACAAAATGTTGGGTACCAGTCTTAAAAAGTCAAAGAAAATTTAGAAACCGTGTTTTCCCCCCTACTTGTGGTATCGCTTATTCACGAGCACATTGCATCATTTACACTAAAAACGTCACAATACTCTCTAAAAAATAAATATTTGAACATGTCATTGAATGTTAAGATCATGCATAGTCTTTTCAACCAAAAGTACCCAGAGATGAAAATTAAGTGTGAATTTTATTGGAAGTACTTTAAAGAAAATTTCAATTTTTGATTTGGCCATCCTCAGAGAGAGAGAGTTAGGCTAGCAGCTAAAGAGGAACTGATTGTTCACAAGAAGCGCAGCTCCAAATTTTACAAATCCCTTAAATAAACTGAACGAAGATGCAAGAGTGAAGTAGAAGTTGGTGGCTTGGTATTTGACTATATGCAAAACCTACCACTTCCCCAAATTCCTGTCCAGGAACTTTTCTATTTGAGACAGATATGGGTGCTTAGTTTCTGCATCCATGACTAGAAAACTGGGCATTTCACTATATATCTTTACACTGAAGGTGTTATGAAAAAACGGTGTGACTAAGATTTTCCTCTACTCAGATGGCTGTTCCAGCCAAAATAAAAATCACCCTGTTGTAAGAATGTGCATGATCTTAATTCAGTCAAGAATCTTGAAAAATATCACGCATAGGTTCCCCGGACGTGGACATTCGTATCTACCGTGCGACCCTGATGTTGTGACTTTGAAAAGGAAGATAAAAATAATTGATCGAATCTACACGCCCTTTGAATATCTGGAAAGAATAGCAAAAAGCAGGGAAAATGTCTCAGTAAAGCACACTGAAGTTTACGAAATATAAGACTTTGATAGGTGGTGGTCCAAGTTCTTTAAGAAAATGACAAATTCAGAAGAATCTGCAGGAATACCCCGAAGTGATAGGATCCCATTCATACCAACATCTTTCAAAGAGTTTCAGTACCTCTTAAGGGTAAAAACCTAATGGGTCAAGCTGTGATGCTAGCAGCGAGCTAAGATATCAGACATATATTTCATTGGTCAGCACATAGTGACGCTTCATGCATTGTCATGAATCCTGTTGAATCTTGAAGAAGGAACAAATACTTCTTTTGAAGTGTAGCTCCAGTTTAATCTCTGCTACGGAGTAGTAAACACAATATAAGAAAAATGGATGTGGAAAGTTTTATAACATCAGTGCGGAGTCGAGTAGCAATTTGGGATCAATGGCTAGCTGAACATCACTATAGATATACATTAGATTGACAATGGAAATAATTGTCTGAACAAAATAAGTGTACAGGTAATTAAAATATTTTTAAAATTATTATTCTGAATTTAAAAATCAGAACATAATTTAACCTTATATGTTAACGAAAATATCAAACTTACTGTTAAAAATAAAATTAGTGTACAGTTTTTTTTTTGTATTTTATAAAATGTTTTCCAGTTTTATATTAATAGTTTACTAATATATTTTATGGCGCAATATACATACATTGTTTTCAAACAAAAAACACACAATTCTAAAGGTTTTACTGTTCATTTTGATGCTGAGAGTAGTTTCACTTTTTCAGTTTTTGGAAAAACTAATAGGATTGTGCGTGAAATAGCACTCAACCGATGGCCTTTGTTATTACGTCGCCCCCCCCCTATAGCCTCATGCTCCCGAGATTCAACTGTCTTGACCTCTGTCAAATGTCTTTCAACACCATCCTTATCAATGATCGTATTTTGCAATGTTTATAATTTTATCAACAGTAATAGAACTTGTTTCAACGCTCTTAGATAATATTCGCCACTTTGAATACAAAATTCCGAACGAACACTCCACGGTTTTCCTGGCTCTTGAGTGCCGTGCATTAGAGGTAGTAGTTTCAACATTCAAGTTATCGCTCGTGTAGGGTGTTAACACACGAACTAAATGAGGATATACTTTATCGGCAAGAAAAACAAAAGGCATTTTAATGTCAGTTCCTGGTTAAAAAAAATCATCTTCTGGAATGTTCAACCTGTTACTTTGCAATAAAAGGTATATTTCTGAACTTGTAAACGGGCCTCCATCACTTTGCTTTCCAAATGACCCGAAATCAATTATTATAAGCTTGTAGTTTGCATAACATACTGCTTGGCTAATAACTTAGTTCATATCTGAGTAACAATTATTGTAATAAATAATAATGAAGTATATCCTAAGAATGTTCTAACTTTCTCAAAATGTTCCACTTATTAGTTTAGAAAAAATCAAATCTCAAAATGTTTCATTGCCAACAGTTGTAGGCCTATATATGTTCAGAAAAAAATATTACCAGATTTTTTCGAAATGTTTCATTGCAAACATTTGTACAAAATGCTTCGAAAATGATATAAATTAATAAAAACTATTTACAATCACCTATCGTTTTGGAGTGGGGTCTGTGCTTGAATTCAGATACTTACCCTGTTTGTACCAAACAAAGTTTTGAATTGCTACCCTTAAATCGCCCCTATATCTACATGGGGCTTTCAAGTTAATGTTTATTTTGGACGATATTCAAACATCTTTATTGCCAATTATAAATATAATTAGAAAATACAATATAACAGAAAATTCAACTCAAAAAATAACGATTTTACTTAAAGAAATGGGGTATCTAGGTAATGCTTTACATATTTAATAACATTGTATACTTTTTTTGTGAGAGAAAAATAAGTTAGGGGTAGATTATTTTTTAGCATAATTTAAGACATTTTTTTCTAAAATAAAATATAGTTTTTGAGACAGTATGTAAGATTGTGTTGTACCATTTATCTATTTAATCAAGTTTAACTCACTTGTCAAAGGCAAGGAAAGCTCTTTCTTCGGCAAGTCAAATATACACACTTAGAGCGTGCGCTTGTTGGTAAAGTTGGCGTGTCTTGTAGATACAGTTGTGTAAAGTACATCTCCCCCATTTTTTTGTAACTATAGGTTCCATTTCACATATGGCTTCGTTCAAGAAAAATCTCTCGACTGGGTTCGAACCCACGAACATTCGTGTCCTGAGGCAAGCACTTTACTTCAAGACCACCAAGGTTGACCTATTTAATGTTCAAACAAACAAGGCGGCACTCTCACAATAGACTTGACTGCTGAAGACAAAAAGGTCAGGGTTTAAGTTCTAAATGGTTTCCCACTCTCTCTCTCTCTCTCTCTTTCTTTCTCTACGGCTGTGTGTTCTAGAGCAGTGGTATTCAACCTGGGGGGCGCGAATATATCCTTAAAATACAGGCCTATAACTTGCATTGTGTGCCCACAACTTTGGGGGTGAGAAATCTAATCTGGGGGCACTTGAACCAAAAATAGTTTAATATCATTGATCTAAGAGGAGGTTTTCAATATGCGAGTTTAGCTTTGGCTTCGAAATGTTTCATTGCAAAGTGCTTGTTGGCGTGTCTTGTAGGCACTAGGCTGTACTAACAACTTGATGTATGGGAGTAAGAATAAGTAAGGGGAATTATAGAAAACACACTCGTATTCGCCTGGACAGAAGCTGTAAAAACATTAGAAAAGGGGTTGTCGTATGCCGCAACGTTGATGAATTGACCATTTCTTCGCTCCAATCACTCTCGTACCCCTTATCGAGCAACATTTTAGATTTGCTGATACGCATCATGTGATTGACTTTGCATTTTGGTTTACTTCTTTGTTTTGTGTGACGGTTGTCGTATAAGTTGTTTCTCACTACCAACACGCACCGAAACGTCACACCAGGCATCTAATAGACAAGCCCATTATTGTCGTGAATACTAGCTACTCGCCACATCAGGATTGCGACATTCTGGGTAAGGGGAAGGGGAAAGAGGGGACTCGTAACACTGGAATTAACTGTGTATATTCTATATCACCTGAGGGGTAAGCCATCTACTCACGTGTGGTGAAAAAATAGATTTAAAAAATGCAGCATGGTTTAAGTATTCGAGCGGCATGTTACATGTATTATAAGAATACAATAAATTTTGTTATTACTTAAAATTGTGTAATTAATTTATTGCTCTTTAATTATATTGAGAGGTTAGCTATGCAGCCGTTTGCGAATAGAAAGGTAGAACATATTTTTACCCACAAACAAAGGGTAAGGAAGGTATTATCCCCAGTAGGATATCAAGAGGCATTACTTATCTAATATTTTAAACAAAGTCTAAGCATAAACTATTGCGTGCCTACAGATTGCTTGCATAAAAATAGTGCAAGTTAAGGTATGTAGACAAATATTAGGTACTTACATTTCCCTGAGACATTCTGGTTGTGTAGCCGTTGTGCCGACTGTTTCACTGCATCGATCTTTCTCCAATTCTATAATGGCGGTTATCAAAGTAGTATGGTAGTGTTCTAGTAAATTATCCATGTGGTTCTGTCGCAGTTCTAATGACGTGCAGCAATATAACAAGTTAGCTAGGTCAAGAGCTGGTGATCCGTAGCGGGCCATTTGAAAATCTACTAAACATACCTAAAAAGAAGGGCACAAAACATGGTATGTAGAATATTGCTGAATAACGTAGATCAATGACAAGAGCGTTTATACAAAACTCAACACATAACATTTAGTAAAAAATGGGAATTTGATGGATTATAATGGTTTAGTAAGAGGCAGATAGAATGGCTCAAACAAAATATAGCAATACTCAATATTTAAAAATTAAAGAAGTTTTACTAAAAATCAACATCTACAGATTCCTAGTTTTAGCTAAACTTGACATCTACATGCTCCATGTTTATAAAAACCATGAAGACATTTGTTTTTAATTTATCTTGGCTGGCAACATTAAACGATTGATTATTATTTTCTGAGGAGTTGATCCTTTATTTAACAAATGTAAATTAATTTGTTCAATATTTTTAGTTCGCAACTTTATTCTTTGTCGTGAGCTTATTTTTAGTTGTTTAGCTCATGTTTGTTTTCATTTGCTTGGTTTAATTAAGTTCTAAGTGGCGTATTCAAATATGGTGGGAAGCGAATATTATATAAATACAATACATAGAGTAAACAGTGCAAGAAAATTACTTTAATAGTAAACTGAGAAATAAAAAGTAATAAACACGGGGCTGGATAGAAGCAAACTCGGAATGGATTGCAGCCTTAACTTGTTGGATGTCCTTCCAAATTCTAGACGAATCAAATGTCTGGCAGCAACATAGACTTTAAATTACATGCTTATTAAATATTTATTTAGCTGCTATTTTATTATGAAAGTGATTTAATTCTATTTAAAAGGTTATAAATATATTGAAACAACTAATACATTTTAATAGTAACTAATACCGGATCACGATCTACTTAACATAACGTTTACTTAAAGTTAACTTATGCCGGGATCACGATCAACTTAGCGTTAACTTAATGTAACTTAACTTAAAGTTAACTTAACGTATGTGTGATCACGATTCACGTAACTTAACGTAACAACTCGAGCCAAACATCTTCATTCTCGAGTATGATCTGTGATTTGTACTAGTTTTACAGTGATGATCTGTGAATGTTTATAGTTTTCAATCTAAATTCTGTTCACCGTAGGAATTGTCTTCTGAAAGGTCTTTTTTCCTACCAGAAATCTATTATACAATAGGATATTGGTAGGAAAAAAGACCTTTCAGAGAGTAATTCCTACCGTGAATGAAGTATATATAATAAATATCTATTACACATTTTTTTTGGATAAATTTAGCTTTCCTATTTTAGTGTAATTATTTTGTTTCAATGTCTGATCACTAGAACTTACGCTAAAGAGTAAACATTAGTCATAATACCAACAAATGAGTTACTAAATATCCCTGATGACGTCACTCGCATAATGATTGGCTGGCTAGATCACGTGATACCCTTCAAGTAACTTTCACTTAAAGTAAAAGACCTCCCAGGACATCTCTTACGTTAAGTTAACTGCAAGTCAACGTTAAGTTAACTGCATCGTGATCACTTCCATTTAAACACACGAGGAGGTCCTTTACGTTAAGTTACGTTAAGTTAACTTTAAGTTAACGTTAAGTTGATCGTGATCCCGGCATAATAGAGGCAAAGTGGTTTGGTGATTTATGGTTGCATAGTGTTATTTCAAGTTTTCGAATATGCTTTGACTGTCAACAGAATCAGCCTTTGTCAAAGTTTCCTACTGGAGTATTATTTTACTCTCTCCAGGATTTGCTATATAATTAAAGTATTTTACAACTGTCTGGAAAGAAAACAAAAAACACGACAAACTAAACATGGCTTGAAACTGAAGCAGGCTGGGTTTCTAATGAAACATTTTCCACTATAGTAACAATTTAAAAAGACAATAACAGCTTCAGGTGCAAGAAACAAGATTTTAAGATTCTTTTCAGACTTTTGTGGGTATCAAAATAAAATCTTTGTAATTATGGCGATATTAATGTCTATAGTGGATAAATCTAAATTGTAGAAGAAAGTCCAATATTATTACCCTATCAGAGGGCACAGCTATATGGTTCCTTACAGAGTCTTTGGAAACATATAGAAAGAATTTATAAAACACGAGTCCATAATCTTGGCCTCACAGTATAAATTATCATGCAATAATCATGGACATGAAAAAGTATAGGACTATGACTTTGGACATAACATAAACACCAAAAACTTTTCAAAGGCAAATTTCCAGTCAAAATGATTGAAGCTAAACTCATCAGTTACATTAAAACAAAACGTCTTCCCAAGGTAATGGTTCAAAATACATACTATGTATGCTTCAAACTATTTAAGTTGAGGTGCTAAATAAAAGTATTGACAGTACTACTAGAGCAATGAACGAGGTATTATAAATTCATTCAATAAATCATGTCAGCCTAAAAAAGAGAGGGAAGACGTAAATAAAATAACTAGGCTTTTATTTCTTTATAATATTAAATGTAAGCTGAATATGTCTATGCATAACATTTTTTTAAAAATTGCTTTACGTTCATAAAAATATACTATAAACATCAAGTTCCGGTAATTAGAAAAAATATATATATAATTAAATATTCACATTTTTTGTTTTTAATTCATGAACATTAATTAAAGTGCTCAGTAATAATAATAATAATAATAATAATAATAATAATAATAATAATAATAATAATAATAATAATAATAGTAATATATGTTGAGTTTTGGATAAAACATTGGTTTTATTTTATTTTTTTTACCCTATGTACATGTTAACTACAATACATTTAATACATTGTTATGCTATATTTCATTAACTAGAAATGTGTGTAATTACTGCTTGTTACTGATTAATCCAAAGTAGGGACTAGAAGACAGAAGTACTAAACATTTATTGACTGTCTCAGTATTAACAAACAGTAAATAATATGAATGGAGTTGTAATGAACAAGCATTCTATGTAATATGCAAATATTTTAGCATGCTATCTAGGATTAACTGTCAGAAATCAAGGATAATGAACTAATTAAGTAAAATATAATGATATTACGTTGTAAAAGAAAACACAATGGACAGCATAGTAAGTAAAGTTTAGAGCAGAAGTTTGTGATATCGAAAACAGGAATTTATTCTCAGAGTCAATATATAAATAAATAAAGTGTTTCTAAAAAATATTTAAAAATAACTTGGAGGAATTATCAGTAAATTCTTAAAGTACAGTAACTGAAAAATTAATGAGCAGGAATTAATATTAAATCTCTAATTATGTGGCTGGAACCAGAAGAATAGGAGAGTAATCGTTCACTTACATACATTTTTTATTTGCGTTTTTGTATTTTCGCGATTTACTTGAAAGCCACAGAACTGATTTAGACAAGACTTTCACTTATTTGTTCCTTATATTCTCAAGACAGTTATAGGATATTTTTTTTCTTGTTAAACCACAATAAAATTAATGTTTTTTTCATATATTCTATCTTAAGCCCCCAAAAACAACATTTATTTTAAATGAGTAAGATAAAATGTAGTTTTAATTATTTTGTTCTTGTATATCTTGATCGCGATGTCTAATACAAATCCAAAGATAAATTACATAATACATTTCAATCCTAAGTCCAAAGAGAAAGTAATTTTGGTTTTGTTGGTTGTTTCATATTCACCTTAGCCGGTAGATCGTGCTTCTTTTACTAATAAAAATTGAATATAGGTAACGTTCCACATCTTCTATTTGACTATCTTACATCTACAAAGAAGAATATTCACACAAAGAGGTAACTATTTCCTATTAAATACAACTTACACTCCAGGGTAGCTATAGAAATAATCAATATATATATATATATATTTATTAAATAAAATGTTTATTACTGTGCTAACAATATTACTTCAGTTAAGAATAACTTTGCTAAAGTACTTAGGGATACCTATAAATGTGGGGAACACTCGAATAATTGCGGAATGAAGTATACCTGTCAGCTAGTCCACATGAATTGCGGAACAACCTGTACCCCCATTCAATTCCTAACCACTAACCTAACATAACCTAACCTCCATGTTCCACTTTGAACAAAGTCATAATGAATTTAATTTTCCCCCCGCAGTTCGTGGGAAGGTATTACTGAGCTCGGATAAGTTGCTTCGCAATTCGTGTGCACCGTAGATGTGTACCTCTGCTGTATTCATGATACTTTTACCAATATTTGAATGACATATTGGCCTTCAATACCATCAAACAAATCACATGGAATTTCAATCCAGCCACAGCTGCTTGGGGAGGGTGTTGGTAGAGAATGGTTAGAATGGTCAAGGAACTTCTACGTCGGAATTTTGGACAGGCTTCTTTAGATTATGAAGAACCATTACCAATTTTGTCTGATTTTGAAGCAGTCATAAGCTCTCAACCACTAACCTATGTAACAGAAGACACTAGTAATCTGATCCCAAAAATACAAGACAATTTTATTCAAGGAAATGTCATCATTAAAACTCCAGATCTGGACGTGATCGCTAGCTCTGCTCTAATACAGAAATGGAGATATTTACATAAACTAAGAGAACATCTGAGGAGAACTTTCAAAACTGAATACTTGGCTTTATCGGTCCACAGTGGGCAACGTAAGGAATAATTATGTATTGGCATAGCTGATATGGCACTGATAGGAGAGGACTCTACCAAACAAACCCAGTGGCCTCTAAGAATTTCTTGGTCCTGTACTCAGGAACGGCTGAGTGTTGAGTATATCTCTAGTCCAGCCAGCCATTGGCGAGAGTCCGGCCACTCCTTTGAGATCTCATCAAGTGCTATGCAGGACTTTAGGAAGTGTGGTGCATCACAAGGAGAGCTGGTACTGGCAGTTAGATAGGGTACAAGAAGTGATGACAGCAATTTTGGGGCTGAAGGTTAAAATTCTAGAACGTTTGAACTTGTAATCTTTCCACTCAAACAATGGTTAATTTGTTTTGTTTTGTTATTAATACTTTTGTGTCAATATGTCATAAATTGTCTTGTGTTAAAACTTTAAAATTTATTAATCCAAAATTGGTAAGGTGTGAGAATATAATGGACTGCACCTTACCTGTGCAGTAAAGTGTAGTGTGTTTGATGTAAGTATTGGGAAGACTGCATGACTCCTATGTAGATAACTGCACCTGTATCTGTTACCGATAATCTGTAAGTTTTAGTCTGAAGTGCCGGAATGTTATGCTCCACAGTGTTGTTTTTAAATGAAGTAAAATAAATATTCTTTTAATAAACGGAAATCACTGGTTTCACACCTCATTCTATGAGAGGTAGGCTAGACCAACTCAGTAATACGCTAAGACAACATTACCGTAAATGACTAAAATAATTTATTTATCTTAACAACATGAAAATAGAACCCTCGAGAATATAGTATGAGCTCACAAATAAAGAGAACAAATTATTTCCTCTAAAAGTATTTTATTAATTTTTTAAATATATTTATATTTTATGACAGTTTAATTTTCATAGCTCTGTTATATATTTGATTCATCCATAACCAATTGGAAAAAAAATAATTATAGCTACGTCCTATCCAATATATTGTTATATTTTCTACATTAATGTATGCCTATATTTTAACCAGTGAGCTCTATACTATACTGGATGGACATAAACACACCCCTTGCAAAGAACCCAAGTGTGAAGCTTAAGTTTGTCGTCTGCTTTATTGTGAGGGGACAGATCTAACGATTTATTTCAATGTTCTTGTTTAAAAACATTAATTTGGTGAATAAAACAACTGTTATTGTTTGAAAATAGTGAAGAATTATATCAAACTTGAGTGAATAAACACTTACATCAAAGGGCCATCTATTTTCACAGGAAATAGTGTACAAATTGTAACGATATTAATTTGGACCGCTCTCATATATTTAAGAAGTCATGGATGAAGGTACTTTTCTTCAATAAATTGTATGTAAATTATCCTTTTAAGACTTCATCCATGGAGAATCATGCTCTTTTTAAGGAATAATGTAGAAGGATTGCAACATTAAAACTGATTTTTTATTTCAAAATTTAACTCCGTAGTATTTACCAAACAGGCAAGAGACGCCACCTCCCCATACCCAATAGGAAGCTAGCCTTCAAGACACCTGTCGCAAGGACGCTTTTGATTTGTTGGTTTTGACACTGGTCACGAGAGGTCCAAAGGGCAAGGGGTATGTCATATATAAACTGTTTATGCGTATGAATATATAGTATAGTCACATAAATCTACAGAGTGCCGGTGACATAGACCTAGAGAACGTGTAATATCACAACAGTACATAATATGTAGCTCAAGTAAAATTTTATAATTTTACATAATTTCTTTGTACCAAAGATAAAAATTAATTCAATAAATCGTGTGCAACATTAACAGTTGTATTTATTCAAGTAAAATATCGTAATAATTGGCGCTTGATCACGGGGCTATGATTACCAATCATCACAAATTAAACCACAACCGTAATAATATAATAATTGGCGCTAGATCACGTGTCTATAAATACCAATTATATCTCAATAATACCGTAAAGTTTCAATTGACGCCTAATCGTGGGGTCAAACAAACAGTAACATAATAATTGGCGCTTGATCACGGGGCTATAAATACCAATTATATCTCCAATAATTCCGTATCACCATAATTGGCACTCGATCACGAGGCTATAAATACCAATTATATCAAATAAACCGTACCATCATAATTGGCGCTCGATCACGGGGCTATAAATACAAATTATATTTCAATTATACTGTAACGTAATAAAATACATATAAAATATTTGATATATTTAATATGTAACTATTACCCATGTTGTTTACATTATGCTAAGGTTACCATATATATAAAGTTTGCTATTAACCTGTATATAGGTTTTATAATAAGTTAAATTATAGTGAAAGTTTGATAACTATAATTAAGGTAGCATGATTACATTTGTTTGAATGACAAACTTTGTGTAGCAGACTTACGTTCAAACGATCATTTACGTTGTAGACTTGTAGCAAGTATTACTATACCCTGATTTTGGTAAGAACCGGTTCTGGAAGGTTATATTTTCTACCAGAATCCTATTTTAATTGTACTATGGTAGCATAAACGGCCTTCTAGAACAGTAGTCGGAAATCCCTTTTTGAAGGTCTTTTATCCTACCAAAATGCTACTATTCTTGTAAGAAATAAGGCCTGGGCTTCATTTCAAAATCCTTTTATATATTAGCCTACACCAACTTATTTAAAGAAACACGCTACCGGTTTTAAGTTGTGCTGTTCAAACATTTTATTCAAACTAAGGTTCCCAAATAATAATTATTCCTTTCAGGAGAGATTAAGATAATTCAATAATTGTATTTCTGAATTAAAATGGCTAGGCCCTACATCTTTACTCTAGTGATTATGAAAAAAATTACAGCTGGTATAAATAAAATATAAATAACACCTCGTTTTAGTAGCATATTACAAAAACAACAGAGTAAAATAGAATAAAATGTGATTTTAAAACGAATTTAACCTCAAATGGAAATCCCCAAAATAAAACAAAAATGTACCTTAATATTCCTACTTTTATCTAATGAAAATAAGAACACCTCAGAAAAATTTATATCTTTCTAGCCATAGCCAGTGAAGACAAACAAAACATTTTATTGACTTATCACTATTGTATATTCATTGTCCAGTAATTAACGGCTAAACAAAGTTCATTTATTTCTTCTAAATTGTATAAGGATATGAGAAATCGTTACAATTCCTAACAACAATTTGTTTTAAACAAACATTTTAAAAATTAAGTAAAAACCAAGGACTGTGAGGGAACAAAGGTAGCTTGAATACTATTTTATTGGTTTCCTACCTCTAATATTTGTCCTGTCTCCGAGTAGTGAAACAAGATGTTATTGGTCCAACAGTCACCATGCGTGAGAACAGCCACTGGTTCCCTAGGTTTTACTAGATGCACCATCTTTCTGAAGAAGGTACTGTCACATACGAACTGCTGTAGCTTTTCCAAACACTGCTTCATTATCTCACCTTCTGGTAAGGTCTGTTTCACCTGTTAACATAATAGTCACAAGGTGTGGACACAATTTACTAGAATTGTTCCACCTAGTAGCTTAAATCCAAAACTAACAAAATGGGAGAGATGAAAACGTATGTACTACACTGAGTTCTCAAATATTTTAACTTAAATTTGGGAAGTAACATAAAGAAAGTAGACTACACAATTTAATTTACAATGACTCATTTTCGTTTAAAACATATGCCCACGTATTTACACACATAGTAAAATTATATGTAACGAACTCTACGGTGTGAGCTCGCAAGCGAGCTATACCAACCAATAGACTGCCGCTGTTAGTGACGATAGTGCCAACATAATCTGGTAGAGGGTGTCATGTGGTCAGCCCAATGAGCCCTCCAGCCATTAATCTCAGTTTTATAAACCAAATCTTCTACTTGTTCATTCTGGTATCCCCTCAGTTGTCGTCACGAGGCTGAACTTGACCCCGTTCCAGACCCAGTGCTCCTCAGTTAAATCTGATAGCTTCGTGGGTTGAACCTGGGACCCCTGGATCTGTAGCCAGGAACTCTGACCACTAGACCACAGAGACTAACCCAGTTTGTGCCACAACTATTCAGAGCACTTTCAACATATGCTCCCTCATGCTTAGGAAAAAATACTATTGATGACTCGTTTCGTCTGTATCCAGACTGAAACCCAATGTCCTTTCCAAAGTGTGTTTCCAGTATTTGGTGAAGTGAACGTAGAGCGTGCTTGTCATCGCAGGTGTTCCTAATTTCTTCGTTTGTTATCATTATGACTCTCTGAATTTGCTCATATTCGTATAGTAAGTCCCTGAGCGTGCCTTTGTGGATGTCCAAACACTCAACACACAGCTCACACAGTTGATTTAATGCTTCGGTTTGTTTTTCTGTTATCCATTTTAATCGCTGCTGACACTGTTCTTTTTTGGTATCAACCGCGTTCTGGTTATACACAGGTCTACAGTAAGTCTTCCAGTAATATTTATGATATCAAATTTCTAACGCAGAAGCTTTCAGTATCCCTCCATCATTGTCACAGAATGTAATTAGAGCTTGCAGTCTATTCTTGGTTTGCTCATCTTCAACGTAGATGACTACCTTCGAGAAAGTTTTCCAATGAATTCCAGCAGTTTCTCCCATATTTGCTTCAAGGACAGATTTCCTGTGAATATCCTGGCCAACTATCTCAAGTTTCCAGAGTTTGTGAATTTTCCTAGGCAGAGTGTCAACTTGTATATGTTCATGGATATCATCATAGCTCGTTCCCTAACCCTTCCATTTTTGGACTTTCTCTGCAATGTTGTTTCAGGTGTCTGGTTTGTTTGTTGTAGTGAGTTCTTTTTGGACTTTGTTGATTGCTCATATATCACACATTCATCTTTTGTATGAGTTTTGGATTTCTTCTTGGTAGGTTCTGGTGGCGATGCAACCGAAAAGGCTTGTCTCTTTGTTATTTTTAATGGACTGGGAATATCTATTTTCCACTTGTCTCTTATTCAGTCCCTGGAAAAATAAAAAACTAGTGTACAAATAAAATAAAATGAACTAAGAATTAAATGGAATACAAGCATAACCACACTGTTTAAGAGTTCTGTTTCGCGAAAACTGGCCGACATTTTTCAAAATGGTGGCCAAACACTAAAATTATAGAAGTGGCTCCCAAGCTAGATTTAATTCTTAACATATCAAAAATGGAATGCAATCATAAAAAAAAAGATCCCCTATCAAAAACGAACGGGTTTTGGTTTTTCGACCAGACTATACCTGTTCCTCTTAGTACCATGTTGTCTTCCAGATGACAGGTCGTGGTAACAAACCCTTACTTTCTCTTCTTAGTACCATGTTGTCTTCCAGATGACAGGTCGAGGTAACAAGCCCTTACTTTCTCTTCTTAGTACCATGTTGTCTTCCAGATGACAGGTAGTGGGAGGAGGGGTAACCTGCCCAAACCCTTACTTTCTCTTCTAGTACCATGCTCCTCACCAACCTTTACTCAACTTTTCCCAGGTATTTTTCTTTTCCTTCAAAGCTTAAGATTGTGATTCATGCCACTGGTTGACCGATAATATTTGCCGCCAAAACAGATACCGTAGGTCTTGAACAGAAGGCAAATTGATTTTTAAATTTACTGTACCTATTTATTTCACTAATATTCTTCAAATGTATACACTACCTTATATTAAAACGCAGCAATTTATACGAACGTTTCAAGCAGAAATATTAAAATATATGACTAGAGTAAAATATTAATAATCTTAACAAATGATGTAGTGATTTAAAACTAAAATATTAATAATAATAATAATAATAATAATAATAATAATAATAATAATAATAAATAGATAGATAGATAGATAGAATAACACCCACCCACTCTAGAAATGAGATAAGTGTAGTTTGTACCATATTGATGTACTACAAAATTGTTAACACTATTTTAGTGAGCCATTCCAGGAAAGGGTTAAAAAAAACTGGGCAAGTTTGCAATGTCTTCAATCCCTTATGATAAACAAGACTGTACAAAAATAGCAAGTGCAACGTAGAGTCGGAGTACTGAGGATGGTTTTCTTTCACTCCACGCAAATTCAGGAACACTTCCTCTAAATTCAATATTCTTCATCCTTAAGACATTAGAGTAATTAGTACATATGCGTGTAGCTCGAATGGGTAGTAAGATGTGGCGCTAAAAAACAAAGAAAAATTGTCCTTCAAAGCCCTTCCTCACATAGTTCTTGTGGAATGGGATAGGGGTGAGGTTCCCTTGGAAATACTTGGCCCTCCCCATGGAATTATTTAGCCCCCTCTAGATGTATTTCACTCACCTTTGATATTTTCGAATTTTAACCTTTCAATTAACAGATTTTTTTGTTTAATTGAATAGGTACCATTGGGGCAACTGAGACCCGAGTGCCCCTCTTGAAAAATATATATTTCACTCAAAATTTGTTATCACTATATGATAGTTTATTTTAGATGTATTATTTTGTTTTTTGAACAGAAAAACTTGTTTAGATAGTTATTTTTTAAAGTACCAAAAAATGTATATACAACGTGTATCTAAAACATTGCATAAAACTTTGGTAGGCTGTTCCTTGGGTGAATAGAATAATTCACATCAGCAACCTAGGGTCCATCTTAAATATTAAGGGTGGTATACACCCCTAAAGATAGAGCTAAAAACGGCTGTTGTGTGAAATATTGTGAAAACTGATTAGACTATAACAACGAATCTTTGTATACTACTTATTGAAAACTTGATCATTAATTAACTAAATGTGCTGTTACCGTTACCCACCCCCATCATGTAAATAGGGGACAAGTGTAAATTCCTGCCAGGTAGGCAGCCAGAATCGCGGTGTTACTTTGCACTGCAGTCGTTTAGCCAGTTTTACCAGCACGTGTGACTATGTATCACGTACATTTTGTAGACAAGGCTGGTTTGTGTGTTATGATGGAGAAACTCAGATACTTTTTCCTTCTTCATAAGCTCCGATGTGTTGCTATTTATTACATTAGTGAGTTATGCTTACACAATTCACACTTGGGTGGGATTTAAAAGATTAGACACTTCTAGATGAGCTGGAAAAATTTTAAATTTGGCATTTAGGAAGAGGTATTATTGCATTTAGCCAGAAAGGTTTAAAATTGTAAATTTCAAAATGCAACTCTCCGAAAAGGGAGGGGCTGAAATTAGGCTATAGTCTGGATGGAGGAAGGAACCCAAGACCCTATAGTCTGGTTTGAGAAAGGAACGAACAAGTAGGAAGAGGTTTGGAAAGGAATGGTATGAGTGGAGGAAAGAGGAAGTGTGGGGGACTATAAGGAAGGGTATGGACTGGGTGGAAGGGTATTATATGTCAGAAGAAAATAAATAAATTTAGAAGGATAAAGAAGCAGGTACGCTGAGGGGAAGGAAACCAGTCCTGCGTGAGTGGGGAAGTGGGTTATAGCGTGTTTAGTTGGTGATGATGTCACGTGACTCGTTAATAGATCATCTGGATATAGGCTGTTTGAATCACTATGATCCAGATCTGCTGTACTTTCTCTACTAATACACATTGTGAATTAAATAAACGGAACACAGTAGACTGGGTAATTGGTAAAACAATCTGATCACCACAATGGAGTTTAACTCTACAGTGCCGACCTGTCCTCATTTGGTCTCAACACTTCCATTAATTAATGTTGGATACATTTAATGACCATCATGTTGGTGTGTGAACAATCTTAAAGAGGCCCACAAGGAAGATAATATTAATTTTTGTGTAAGGAACAAGAACTCTCATGTTACTATTTCCTAATTTCTCTCACTTATCATTTCTCACCCAGATAAACGTGGCTCTGTAGCACCAAGGTCAACCAGTAAATGATTCTTAAATTACGAACTATTGATGGTCACTGGGTCACTGGTCATGGTCGAACAATAAATACTTATAAATATGATGGTCAGAAATTTCTAGCCCATCATCTAGTAGATATCGCACATGGCTTAAAGAAAATATTTTATTGAAATAATGTATTTAAATCATTAAACCCTAGCTATCCTATGTTATATTTTGTCTCAGACTTTACTTAGGGGGAAGCTCATCAAGCCCAACTTTTTTATCATACATTTTTATTTATTAATGCATAACTATCATAATGTATGAATATATTATACATGTTTGATTATTTATTACTGTATGAAGAATAATAAAAAAGTAATAGTTTCACAATTGTCTGTGCACACCACAGTTCTCTTGGAGTGTTTTGTACAAACATGTTTGTGACAGTGAGAACATGTTGTTTTAGGCTTTGGGAGATTGGCTTTTTTGGTCGGTGCTTCTGTTATACATTGATGACATCTTGCTCTAATTGAAGTTCCTGGAGTCTGCTTCAATATTTGACGAGCGTTGAGCTTTTTTTTTTTTTTTACCAAAATTGCTTCCATGGCCAGTATTATATCTTTTGATAATCTAGTTAAATGCTTAGCTCTTTCCTCCACAAGAGGTCTTACTAGTTTGAGACCAAGTTCTTGTAGGAAAAGCTTTCTTCTGTTGGGTTTTGAAGAATTCCAACTCTGGTTTATTTCCGTAAAAATAAAATATGCGTTAATTCCTGTTATGTCAACTAAGCTGTAAAAAAAACTGAAAGTGTCCATCTCCGTGTACCACGCTTTACTGAGTAACATTGTGCCATTTGGTCGATAGTATCAACCCCACCTTTTGTTGAGTTGTAATATAAGTTTATATCAGTTTTTCATTTTTCATTTTCATCAACGTGAATGTCACTGTGCTGAGTATATAGCATTAGGAAATTTTTTGCTGGCTTTTCATTTACAATGTAAGAAACTAAAGTAACAGGAGGTATCTTTGATGCAGGATCCGTGAAAACAAATTTTGAAGAGTACCGAAAGCGTCCTTTAGTTTCTTTCATTTTATCAGGTATGTGTTTTCGGTTTGCTTGTAGTGTCCCAACTAGTGTTAGTCCAAAATCTGAGTAGAAAGATTCTGCTAAATCAACGGATGTATAATACCAATCTGTTGTTACATTGTAGCCAGTGCTTCTAATTGGTTCAACAAGCCGTTTTACAATTTCAACTGGTTCTCTGTCTTCTCTCTGGTGTTCATCTTTGCCAGCCTGAACTTCCATATTTAGGACATATCTAACCAGAGCCCCTGAGAGGATCCTAATAAACACACCATACTTTCCTGGTTTGTATTTCATAAATACCTTGAAAGGACATCTTCCATATATTATTATTATTATTATTATTATTTAGCACCGCGTCTTACTAACTGTTCGGGTTATACGCTTAAGTACTAATTACACTAATGGATTAGGAATGGGGAAGGTTGAATTAAGAGGAAGTGAACCCGCATTTGCGTGGAGGGAGAGTGGAAAACCATTTAGGAAAAACCACTCTCAGTTCACCCGACCGAGATTCGAACCTCGATCTCCCCGTCCTTGGTGGTCTGGCTCAACACTACTGGCGCGTTTGCCAACTACGCCACAGAAGCGGGTATCTTCCATATAATAAGCTGAGCATTTCTTCAATCGTGTTGTGAAGACTAGTCGTATAGTAATTTGGAAACAGTTTGTTAATTTCTTGAAAAATTTCACGTGATAGTGCAAATTTATCAGTCTTCTAGCGTTCATATATAATATGTTTGTCATCAAAGCGAATGATGTTTAGTAATTCATAGAACCTATCTCTCTTCATTGTGCCCTTGTAGACAGGTCTATCCAGAAGAACAGAACAGAGATCATGAATGGATATTTCTGTGTCATTGTTTACCCCGTCAAAGTTAGTAGTCCAAAGAAAGCATAACGTTCTAAATCAGTTGTTATGGCAATTTTTTTCCTGATGGGTTCTTCATTTGTATATTGCACAATCATTTTAACGATTTTAGGTGTCATAAACAATTCAAGAGCTTCCACAATATCATTTGTTTCCCCTTCCTCTTTTCAACCTTGTGGTACGCGAACGATGTTAGCAAATCCCCACCGATATTGTCTAGGAGGATCAGTTATATAGACTCTTCCAGATTTAGGTACAATTTTATTCATTGTTTGTTGATTTACCTGAATATGAAACATCATTTTTAGATTCACTGTTTTCATCCTCTAAATCCTCTTTATTATAATAACCATTTTATTCTTCAATCAAATTGTCAACTTCTTCAGGTAAATAATATTCTAGTTCTTTAATTATGTCTGCGTCAGAAAATTGTCTTGAACTCATTATACATATGCAAAATTAACAACTATTTAAATAAAATAACTCATAACAAATTTACTATCAACTTATGTAAAGGTTAAAAACATCTGTTTACTGCTCAATAATATTCAGTGCTGTCACTTTTAATTATAAAGAGTGATACCACAAATGACATGAAACATTACCTGCTTTAAATAAACTGTGTAGATAGATAGAAAAATAAATATAAATTAAAATCTAAAATTTTCACGTTCAGAAATTATGTTTAAAATCATTCTAAAGGGGGTGAGTTCAAGTAGCACTACCTAAGAAAAACTACAATTGTTGATAAAATGTGAATAATTAAAACACAAAAATAGTCTGGATTGGTAAATAAGAGTCTAGGAGACAACTACATGAAGGTTGAGTCCATTCAGATTAATATTAGTGGGTTAAAATAATAAAAGATTGAAGTGTGGGCTCGTCGCTCCCCCCCCCCTCCCCCCTAGGATTGCTAAAGTTAAATAAAAAGTATATTGTGATCGTTATTCCTAGATTTTGTTCTACTGAAAACACATTTAGATGAGTAGGTAGTAAAATATGGCGATGATTAGACTACTTCTACATATTTTACAGCGACATACCATAGCTATTGCATTCTTGGATGCAGTCTTGTAGTAATCCCGGTACCAGGCCTCGTTCTCGATTACGAACAAGGCTTCTGTGATGTTATCTGAAACCTCCCTCTTGAACCGAGTCGGATCTATCCGCTTCATGCTCAAAGAGAGGGCGTGAAAACGTGCCAGCTCACTCACAACTGCCTGAAATGAAATATAGTACTAGCCCCTTTGCACTAGCTTGGGTATAAAACAACCTACTCATTATCATCTGAAATACGAAACAGCTACCTTCGGTTAGTAAGAGCTTGTTTGCTAGTATGTGGAACATAAAACAGATCCCAACTAACTGGAATACATATCAGCTAGCTTGCCTACAATTTCCTAAAATATATTGAAGCGCTTCCTTTTTTAAATATACATGAGCTCATTCCCAACTTTTAATAATATTAAACTCCTAGCTCACCTATATTTGAGCAAGCAAATCAACACTTTAATGCCTCTCTATGAAACCACTCACTCCTAAATCATAAGTATCTGAATGGTACAAGATTATACTACCACACCAAAGTTTAAAATATAGTATACAATCTAGATGCCCACAAACTGGAAAACACTTCTTACTAATGTCTAGAATATAACAATATTAAGGCCCAATCTTACAATGTCACGTTATTCTATTCGTTAGGGCTTAACATAAGGTTAAGTGATAACAACCACTACTTTTGATTTTACAATGTTTGGTCAGCGCTAATGTCCACGTAAAAGTGATCGTAAAGTTAATGCAAAGTCTACCTTCCGGTTAGCAAACATAACGTCTACATTGACAACGTTAAACACTCCGCCATATTGTTTTCAAGGCAATTGTTATTATTAAAGTTAGGTTACATTTATTTGTATTATGAAATGGGTGATTTATTGTTAGATTATGATGACTTTGAACATGAGTTTCAAGTTCTAAGGAAACCAAGACTTTAAAGACCAAAGAGATAAAGTAATTGGAACGAAAGAATTTCCTGAAATTTTTAACGAGACTTTTTCCAGCGCATCCAATTCTTCTTTGATTGCATCATTCCACTGCTCTGCATCGGAACTCTTCGTGGCTTCTTTAAAGGTATGTGGTACATCTATTTCCACTAGGTTAGCTTCATATCGTTTGGGAGGCCTGATGACATCTCTTGGTCGCAGCTCATAATTTGCTTCGATGTGTCCAGGTTCATCATCGTTTTGTTCGGGATGTTGAGGGCCTACGTCCTCCTGCTGAATTCTTTGATCGGATTGATGTGTGTTCTCTATCAATACTGGGACTACAGTGTTTCTTTGAGGAATGAAACTACTTGAATGAACGGCCAGCTGCTGGATGTTATGTCTGTTATAGATTTAAGTTAGTTAAGTAATGTGCTGATATATATAATCAGTGAGTTCAGAAAGTTCACGTTAGTTAAAAAATAAATTAATAGTACGCTTAAAAATCAGTTTTATTATTTATTTTAGAACTATTTGATTACGTTTGCACTTCATAAATGAGTAAATCACAGTTTTCTAAAATGTAAGCTCACCGTAGTTTTTAGATGTCACAGAAACTAAAGTTTGTAAGTTTTTTTGATCCTATTCGAAAATATTATTTGCAATTTGTTTTATCACCGGCTCAATACTGTGACCGAGACCTCTATAACGCTATGGACGGGTGACGTGATGTTAGTGGGGATTATGGGGGGACTCCCCCCCAAAAAATTTTCAAATTAAACATTCTTAGTGCCTTTAAATAAATAGTGAATTGTTTAATCCAGAAAATTTAAAATCCACGACTGTAGTAATGAATAAAAGATTAATTCCGTTATCCGTTATCGTACAAAATATTTCCAATTTTCTAGTTTCAAGTGAAAATAGGTTCGTTCCCCACCTCCTGTTTCCCCCGCTACCCCAATAAGATCTAGTGACGCCTTTGGTACTCTGCCTCAATACGTTAATTAACCAACCAGCTCTGGTAGCTTTGTCAGTTCAAATACCAGTCATATCGAAGTTACCTCATGGGAAATTGGGTATAGTACGAGGGGTTCTGAAGTCTTATCTAAGTTCGGTCCCATATGCAAAAACTCCTATCGTGTTAAGAGCCTTAAAGCTACTGATGTCCACTAAAACATTAGAGTTGTTGCTACTAGTCAAAGGTATTTTCTTGTACCTGCACCTTTGTTTTGCTAGGCTTTAAACAATAAGGCAGAATTAGTTAAAACATTATTTGTCTACGACTATATATATATATATATATAGTCAGCTATATAAATATTTTTAGGGGTACTTTTAATGTGCATCCTAGTGATATACCTTTTGAATATCAAGTCGTAATCCTGGCCTTAAAATGTAGCCAGTGTAAATTCCTATATTATACGTTTACATTTTGTTTTACTTAATACGATTTAAGTTTTTATTAATATTATTTATGATTTAGGTAAAAGGGGGCAGACCCCCTCCCCTAAGTAGCTACTAGGTTTGTTATTAAATGACACTTTAGCTTTGTACAAACAACATTCATAGTATGAATTTAGTTATTTCCTGAAATACAATATTTTGTTTATTTTTTGTCCAATCTCTACGCTTTTTATCATCATTCTTCTGGTTAACAAACTTGATAAATTGAATATGTCAATACACTATTTTAATAGTTTTAAAATGCTTGCAGTTGGAAGTACATCCATAGTAAATTTGATTTTTTAAAGACATAAACTTAGTTCGTAGGCTCGATTCTGACGCCATCACCTCCCTCGGCTGAGCTTGGGGATGCGCAGGCACCTACCTTGTATACTCGTAGTACCATGATGCAGAAGGTGGGAGAGAACGTCTGTTGCGCGTGGTGGGTCTGGTACTGTGCTCCACCTGCTTTGCAATTGCAGTGCTACGTGTGCATTACAAAACACCCGTGAATTATCACCCAATATAGGAGTTCCTTAAACCACTGGGCCCCCCATGCACTGTATTTCTGGTTCTTGTATCTAATATATCAATAAATCGGCCGTGAGATTTACTCTTACTGCGTTAAAAATGACCTAATCTTTAACAGTATAAATATAAATAATAATTCAATAATAACTTTGAACAAGCGTATAAAATGTTAATCTAAATTATTAGTACGTTACCAACCTTACAATGATGGTAGTCTAGCCCCGCCTTGCGGTCTACCATGACAAACCCTCTGGTCTTGAGATCCTCCAGCACTAAGACATCTGATCGTGCTAAGTAGCACTGTGGTACTGCTTTAAACAAACCACGATCACCCTTTAACACAGTCATAATGCAAGATAAGTTTAGAGAATTAATTGTTTCATTTTTTTAATTGACATTTATAATAATAAGGATAACTTGAATAGGGGCTTCATTCAGAAAATTCATTTCTGTACAGACGTTTCTGATCAGTGGCTTATCAAGAATTTTTTTATGATATGAGATGGGGGTTCCAAATGTCTCAGACAGAAACCAGATTAACAATAGCAGATACGAAGGTCCAGTCTAGTGACTCTAGTTTAGGTTGGTGGGGCCACAATATATATTATGTTTCCTCTGAACTGTGTGTCAGGGCCACTCCTGAGTTCGCCTCCATGGTATGAAACATACCGTCTATGTACAAAGACATTTTGATTGCCAGAATTGTAGGTTGCCTCTTGGTGTCAAACGCACTGTGTGTTAATATCACTTGAATATGATATAGTTATAGGTACTGACAGATCCTTGGTATCATGATGTTTCTGACTCTCTATTATCTCCAGTATATGATGTATCCCTGCTGTATATTTGCCTCACCTGCTCTCTGAAATTCAATAAGCCTCTACACGCACTCTTCGGTCACAAGTTGTAAGGTAAAGTTTGTTTCGATCCACCTTCCACCTGCTTGTTTGGTATGGCCCTGCAGATGTTAAGCACTGTCCACAAAAGGAATGTAGTAATCCCCTACCTTTGTATCCTAACCAGACCCTTCTCTGAGCGAGGGTGGATTTCCTCCTTGAGGTTGTAGGCTAGGATTTGTGCCCAGTTGGTGCGTATAGTCGTGTTCTGACGTCCCACGCTGGAAAGTAGTCATATATTTGTGCTGGCTAGCAATCCCATGTACATTTCCATGTGATGTTCCTTCATCTCGTACATTTTCTTAATATTTCCTGGTGATTTCAACTACCTTGGCAGCGTCTGTTGCTATTTTAAACGTCAGGCCAGGCTTGGTATAACAATTACTGCTGTAGTTGAGTATCTGCCAATCCGCATATGAACAACTTATGCAGCATATTTTCGGCTACCCCCTCTTCACCAAACTCACAACCATCATTGATTCAGCAATGGTCTGTAGCAAAGGCATATGTACTTCCCCCAATCTGTTAGCATCAGTAAGTAACAGGTTGTATTGCAAAGTCTTGTTTGGTTGAGGCGCGAATCACGTAGTAAGGCGCTAAATCAGTTCTACAAATTAAATCTGACCCAAAGCGCGTGACCTAAATTCGTCACTGAAAACTTTCAATGGAATTAACCCACAACTACACCTAAAGGTTTTCTCTTTTCCATATCATCAATGATGTTTTTCGATAGAAAAAAGTTCTTGATTTGCATTAATTTCAGCGACCATGTTCAGGCCTCACTCACGTTAAGTTCCTCTCTTTCAACCAGCTTGGCCTAGTAATTTAATAATATTCCTACCAATAATTAAATTTTAGACACACACATCTTTACAGAATTTTAATATCCATTTCCCCTAACTAGTCAGCGTCAGTTATGTGTGTGATTTATATCGAAACTCATCTCATTCAAACCGCACTTATAATAAGGTAACCTCAGTTGTATATACTGATTTCAAACGAACAACGTGTGTTTGTATATTTTTCTATTGTTTTACGAGTATTATTAATCCGATACTTCATTTTCATTACTCTATGCTATATCTTTGAATAGTGCTTCTTTTATCTAGGTTCTCTATGCCTCGAAATTGAAG
>CABFWB010007088.1:0-27508 GCA_902151455.1 Timema bartmani | reverse complement strand
TGAAGACCAAACTTCAATACTACTAATAGTTTTATCAAAATCGTGATAGAGCTGAACACTTGAGTGATACTGTATTGGCTCCCCTATGTAGCCCCCTTAAAGAAAATTCACCTGGGGAATTAAAGGTAATAAAAAAATAACTCCTACCACACTACCACACAAAACATGACAAAGGTAAACATTAAGATTAAAATCCAAGTAAATAATTGCATTTCTGTGACACTCTGCCAAAATATGATAAACACTAAGGGGAGCATCACAAAGTCACATAAAGGTGGTGGTTCTCTTCTTCATATAAATCAATGAGCAAGGGGCATATGCCCGATATGAAGCTGTGTCATAGCAACCTCTCTTATAGAGACACAGTTCTAAAATAAGGCCATTGTGACACATCATCCCTTATGGGACAAAGTTTGTCCCGAACAAAAGTCAAAGTCCACTGTTCATGCAAATTAAAAGGACTTTGGACTGGACATAGTCCTTTAAATCTAAACACTATAGACCAAAACCTGCATCAGGAAAGAGATGTAATTACTCTTTTGCAGCCTGGTTGAACAGTTAATTACTTGATTACTTGGTGTTTAAAGAACCAATGTTAATAGATAATTAATCTACACAAGTAATTTTCAAGAGCACAACAAGAACAAACCCATCAGAGCACGCAAGGAATCAAAGCAGATGAGGGTAGAGTAGACACAATGAGGATAAACAGAACAAGATAGTTTAAAAATGGTTTATAATTCTGCTGTAAAAACACTTGTTTCGCAAGGTAGCCCTAACTTATAATTTAAGCTTTCCACAACACAGACATATCCCATGGAGGCCTCCAAACTTTGAGCTATCCATGTAAATATAGCTAAATTTTTGAAAGTGAGTGCTGAAAATCTCATTAAAAGCCCTCTCATATATAATATCACCCCATCCTGCTACATGTTCAGGTTATGTGATTTATATGATAATTACTCTAACTAAAGGGGTAGAGGGATAGGGATCAGGAAGGAAGCATTATAGAGGTAATTCACCCGCATTTGCGTGGGAGGAGAGTGGTAAACTATTTAGGATAACCGCCCTCAGTAGACCCGACCGGGATTCGAGCCCCTACCTTCCCGTATTCAGTACGCTCATTTAATACAAGAGTGACACCACAGACTGTTCAGCCACTGAAGCGGGTCCCTCTCGCACACAATTTGTTGTTGTCACCTTGGGGAATATGAAAAGATCAAAATGTCATTGAGTTAATAATAATACACCATTTGATTTCATACAAGAAACAGCATGTAGTGCAGCATAAACACATAATATGTTGGAAGATAGGATCTCCAATAGGAAGGAGGCTCCTCAGTATTGGCACATATGTTCACAACTGGAGTGAGATTAGAAGCAACAGTAGCCAGTCAAGTGCCTAGCATATTGAGAGTGTAGACAACACTCCATAAACTAGCTTTAATTCTAACAAGGGCCTATAGATGTGTATCAAGATTTCCCTATCAGCACCTCAATATATATTGCTAATGACCATTATCAAATTGAAGAGTTTTATTCTGGCCATTCTATTTAGTTACTATGCATTACACTTCAGTGACTTGTTGAGATGCTAGTTCATCACAAATTTCCTAAAAGCTCACACAGTCGAGATAAAAGCATGAGATAAATAGGCTATATCAAATTAAATCTAAATTAAGCAGATATGCACCCAGAGATTCACTTTGATAACTGGAAAGTGGTGTATATAATTAATCAACATTATTGATTATGTTGGCATTTTAAACTAGGCCTGGGCAGATCAGCTATTTTGATGATCATGCTGATGCTGATTAGGTCGATCACTAATGCCGATCATTTGGTTTATTTTGTTTAGATTATTAAAAAGATAATATAAAGTAATGATAGTAAATAAATGGAACAGAACTCAACACAAACTTTCCCACTCAGTTGTTTAAAAATGGCGATATTTACTCAAAACTTGAAATATATGTGAAACAAAATAATATACACTAGCAAACCCAAACAAAAATTGTGCTATACTTACGTGAAACTTTTTTTGATGCCAGGTTTTAAATTTCATAATTTTGTTTTTAGAGAATTTAAGTCCTTATTTGTATGTACATGGACCGATAAAAAAGATTGATATTGGGTCCTCGAGGGTCAACACTTTGTATTAAAATTTCGACTTCTGGTGAAATTTTTTGACCTTTTACTAGCGGTTGCACATCTTTCGGTTATCACATTGCTATTAAATTCCTCCTCATTTATAAATCTGACCAATAAAAATAATAGGTAAATATTGACTATCAAGTCTATAATTATAAAGATAGATCATTGCTGTACAGACATTTCCCCTAAGAGGTTAAAGGAAAAAGAACATCAACTTTTTGAGACACTTATTTACTTACTCTATGGCATTAGAGAATTATTACACTAAAACTTAAGTAGTATATCTGTACAACTAAAGCTCACAAAATTGTATTAATATATTTCCCAATTGTTAAACCGATTTTGATAGCATTTATTTTTTCTCTTTTCACCCTTAAGGACCCTACCCTTAATTTTAGGGCTAGATAGCCAATTCCAAAAATTCCTCGGGGCAACCCTATGAAAACCCTGGATACCAAGTTTTAGCCCGATAGGTAAAATAGTTTAGGTTCTACTCTGAGGTACAGACGGACAGACAGAGTAATAGACTGACAGATGGCAATGAAACAGATGGTAATGCAAAAACAACTATTTCGGATTCGCGGGGTCATGAAACGTTGAAATTCATCCAAATCGTGAGTCCGATTTTTTTTTTTGACGATCACAATACTTTCTCTACCTGTAAGGTAACAAGAAAGTAAAAAGTTAACCAGTGTCATTTTTATTTTGTTCAGTATAGTATGTGTGTTTAAACTAGTTTAAATTAAAATTTTAGATTCAATTTAAGTTGATTCCACTTTTCTTGAAGTTAGTTTGTGATAGTGTTTGTATATGGATTTTATTTTGAAATCTGTGAATAGCCTAAAATGGCAATTGTATTAATTTTAGAATAAATCGGAATGTAAATTAGCATAACTTACTTAAAAATAATTGTATAAATATTGACTAAATTTAAGTATGTAAATAAAGATAAGTCCTGTATCCATGATGTAGTTTTGAAACCTCCTATAGTCCTAGTTTTATATTCCCTTGAATATTGCTCAAATTTTGCTTCTCTTGAATTTTCCCCAGATTTAGTTTCTCTTCATACTTCCCCAATTTTAGCTTCCCCTGAATCTTTTTCAGGTTTAGCTGCCCTTGAATATTCCTCTAATGGTTCAGTCTTCTGTTTGTTAACTGACCACAACTAATGCAATACTTCTTTTCTCATAATAAAACAAGCTCTCTCACTTCCTGACCTTTCTATTCTCAACACTACCCTCATCCTTCATTCCCATCCCCTATTTAAGGGAAGAAGTACCTGCTTACTTTAAGTACACAAGCAGCCCTCCAAATTCCACCCTAGCAATAAAACAAAAGACAAGTTTGTCTACCAGGAACTTAATGATTAAGTACCTAAAATGCGCGGTGGAATGTTAACACACAGTTTTAAGGATTGGTGTTAAGAACCGATGGGCCAAATTCCGATCATCGGCTTAAACGACTGTGCCATTATCAGCCAATGATCAGATTGGCATCGGCCCAGCTTTACTTTAAACATGTATGTAAAGTGATAAGCCTAGTCTTAAAATTCAGCCTGAACTTCAACAAATCTTTAGTGCTCTATATTGTAGTTTTAATTCATATGTTTTACACGTGTATTTAAATTATTTGTGTTTTACTTATCTCTTCCAATATCTGGATGTGCCAATAAAATTAGTTTTATTTCATAGAACTGAAAATCAATCCCTATAGGGTTTAAGATGGTTACTCACCCGAATAACTTCTGGACAGGCATAGTGTGGAGACCCACAGCTAGTTTCCAGCATGCTACCAGCTGGTTGAAGGGAGGCCATGCCAAAATCCGCTATCTTAATATTGTTTTTTTCATCCAGAAGCAGGTTCTCAGGCTTTAAGTCACGGTGGCTAAAATAAGACAAGCACTCACTTTTAAAGATACATAAAAGTAGATTATATTTTGCTTTAATTTGTTTGGAAAATTAACATACATTTATTATTTATTTAGGCATATAACCAATAAAAACTTTATCAAAGAATAATTTCCTAAGAATTTAAAAAAATACAAACTATAGAAGTTTTGAACAATAACATTCTGTAAACTATAAATAAAAACAGACCTACTGCCACTGCGGCTATGACTGCTGCAGTTTTCATGACATACTTAAATTATTTTTAAAACTTATCTGTTATTATTTTATTAATTTTTCCTAGATTATGCCTTCTCTTTCTCTTTTACAATGGAACCCTGCCATTATGACTGATAAACCAGAATATGGACAAAATGAGACAACATATGAGGGCTGTTTAAAAAGTTTCCGAACTATTTAAATAGCACGCAAACACAATGTCATAGAGATGTATGATAAATGACATTTTATAGCGGAAAGCTTTGCAATTAACATGCCGTTGACAAAATCATTTTATTCTGGTTAGTCATTGTGCTACATTTTTTTTAGAAGCTTGCTGTGCGTGTTTTGCAATTTTCGAGATGGCTGAGTTTTAAGAGCAGCGTATCAACATTAAATTTTGCATCAAACTTGGTAAAACATTTAAGAAAACTCATGAAATGATGAAACATATTTATGGAGGTCAGTGCCTAGGTCGTACACCGGTTTATGAATGGTTTTAGCGATTCAAAGATATTTGGCAGTCAAATGATGATAATCAGCATTCAGGGTGACCCTCGACATCAAGTGACGACGCTCATGTGGCTCAAGTTTGGAGAACTGTTCATTCAAACCGTCTATAGACTGCTAGATAAATCACGGATGACTGTAAGATTTAAATGGTATTGTGTCACAACATTCTCACCGAAAAATTATAAATGCAGCATGTTGCTGAAAAGTTTATCCCCCGGCAGCTGGCTCAGCATCAGAGGGACAATCAAGTTGCAATTTGCCAGGAACTTTTGGATTGTGCAAACGAGGACGAAAATTTCATGAAGAGAATTATCACTGGCGATGAGACATGGGTATACGGCTAAGATGTCGAGACGAGAACCCAATCTTCACAGTGGGTTGGAAAAAATTTGCCAAGACTGAAAAAAGCGCGGCAGGTCAGGTTGAACGTGAAAATTATGCTGACTTTTTTTTTTACATAGAGGGTGTTGTTAATCACAAATTTTTACCAGAGGGACAAATAGGAAATCGTTGGTACTATCTTGTAGTTCTAGGACGTCTGCGAGAAAATGCCAGGAGAAAAATGATCGGGTTGTGGAGAAATGAGTCCTGGTTTCTCAATCACGACAATGTGCACACACACGCATTGCTAGTGGTTCATGAAGTTTGCACCAAAACGGAGACCAATGTGCTTCCCCAACCTCCCTACTTACCTGACCTGGCCGCAGCAGACATTTTTCCTGTTCCCAAAACTAAAATCCACTTTGAAAGGACGAAGATCCGACACAATTGAAGACATTAAAGAAAAATCGCAGGCCTATCTTCGCACAACCCCGAAAAACACCTATCAGGACTGCTTCAAGAAGTGGAAACAGCTTTGGGAGCGGTGAATCAACTGAGGAGGGATGGACTTTGAAGATGACAAAGCTGAATAAGTTGTAAGTAGGCCTGAAAATATTTAAAAAAAAGTTTGGGAACTTTTTAAACAGGCCTCTTAAAATATTGGTCAGTGCTTCAAACATAAAGTTTGTTTAACTTACTGTCTCAACAAAAGCAACCTTCATTGGTGGTTACATGGTCTAGTGCATCAGGTTTACAATACACTGAATTGCCAGGAATGAGGAGGTCATGGTTTGAATCTCAGTCAGCCACACTGGTGGTGGTTTTTCCATAAGCAACTCATCACCTTGTTTTTGTCATCTCCCCATGCTAATCTGTGTGCATTTCCTCCTTTCATGCTACCCCTTAGATTAAGTAATAACTATTTCTCGTAGTGTACAATTTTGTTTAAATAAAATCTGTCTAAGTTTGTTATACACATCCACTGAAATAAATTGTGGTTTAGTGTAATGGAGAATTTGAAAGAGCAATAAGATGTGCAATACCCACAAAAATAAAAAATAAACTCTGTATTTAATCAAGCTACAATAAAATAAGGACTGCTATTTTGAATTTTTTTAAATCTTACCAAATTGAATGGCTGTGGCAAAAATCAAGGGCTGATATGATCTGCCGAAAGAATCTCCTTGCTTCTTTAGGAGTAAGGCGGCCTTTCTTAACGAGGTAGTCAAACAGTTCTCCCCCAGACACGTGTTCCAACACTAAATACCTGCAAAAACATTCATTTCAAAATATACATTGTAAAAGCCATTTGAGAAATGTATATTTTTTTAAGAATAAAATAATATAACGAGTTTAACTAAAAACAGTTTTTGTCCTAAATTGTTTTCTACTCTCCCTTCATGCAGATTTGGGTACACTTCCTCCAAATTCAACCTACCTTATTTCTAGCACATAGCTTGTAGCGCTAAGGTAAATACTACTAGTATGTGCACTGTGCATTTATATGGTTCTTCATGGGAGGGATGCAGTAGACAAAAAAGTTAAGATGCAAAGACAATATAGCAACATAGAGACATATAAAAAGGCATTTTCAACATACATAGCTACTCTATAGCCATGGGAACTCAAAAGTTTATTACCGCACTTACAAAAGTATGCCACCTATCCCTATCAAGAGTTAGTTCTATCCAGTCCACCTAATTACACTCTATATATTTCTGGTCCATTCTAACGTTTTCCTTCCATCTGCGTCTAGTTCTTCTCAATGTATCTTCTCATTGGGTTTGTCAGTCAGTACAAAGAACAAGGTTCTAGAGTCTCCCATTCTTGCTGTATGTCCTGTCCACTGTAACTACAAGACTTAATTAACAACGTCTTGTAATGAGTACAAGGTATGTAACTCATCATTATGTAAATTCAGACCACATTTCCCAACCATAGAGAATTTGTGAAATTAATGTTTTGTATATTCTGAGTTTTACATTCCTTGAAAGCAGGCGAGATGTCAACATCTTACTGACTAAGTAAGAGCATTCGTTTCCCTACTAAATAAAAAATAAGCTTATACAGTAAAAAAACAGGCTTGTGAAAAAAACATGACAAGAAGACCAGACACAAAAAACAAAAATTAAGAGTATGTTGAGGAGTAACATGTGCATACATAAAAATAACCTTTACAGTAAATTCTCGATTATTCGGCATGCTTAGAGATTGGGGTATGCTGTTAGATCAAATATTCCGTTAAAACAAGAGCCGACATAGAACAACCAATACTAATGTGTTTTATCATATTTTCTAAATAGTTTCAATTTTCTATTCGCTGCATTTTAATATATTTTTCGAGGCCACTGTTCAGAGAAGCAAAAGTTATGGATACAAAACAAAATACCACTTAGGTAGCACAAAATTCTCAAATTATATGTAATAGTTGCTGTTTACACTTTATGTTCAAATAGTTTAGTGGGTGCAAACTATGGTAGTTTGCAAATAAAAAATGTTTAAAAATTGCTTGGGCTATAGGTCAATACTTGGTAAGAGTTATTTAAAGCGTGACTAAAGACAATTCAATTTGATACTTTTAAATATTTATAGATCCTTACATGAACGCAATTATAAAACATTAATGAGGCCGAATAATTAGGGTTTTTTACGTGAATAAAAAATGTTACAAAATTAGAATTAACTAGATTTTGTTGCATAAAAAAATTACCAAAAACATTAAAGTTGTTTCCTATAAATTTGTAGTTACTTTTTGAAGTTGCTTTCCTAGTTATCTAAAAACAACTTCTCCTAGATATTGTAGTTTTTCACTTGGGCAGCAATATTTTATAAAATAAAGTAAGTTAAATTTAAATTTAATGAAAATCTATTTTGTGTGTAAAACTATAACTTTTAGCCGTGTGTTTTGTACACTCACATTAATCAAATATTCAAATAATTATATAGCATTGGATTTTATTATAAAGATGGGCTTGAAACAGTAATCTAGTTTATACAAGTTTTACTTACAGGGTGGCCACCTTAACCCAGAAATAAGGTTTCAGCAAAAATACAATTTTTTCTGAAGGAAATTAAAAATCATTTTTCAGTTATTTCTAAATACTTTTCCTAAGGATGTTAGATTTTGAATAAATATTTTCATATAAAATATTTTGTAAAAGGTGTGCTGCTCTTGCTGCAAAATGTTAGTACTTGATAAACTTATTTGTATGATTTATGGCCCCTACATTTCATAACAATTGCACCACAATATAATTTCAGTCAAATGGCAATTAAATCAGAATTTTAATTCCATTATAAATTTGTTTTCTTTACATCTTCTTTGAGAGTTAGCTTATGCAAACCTATTTATTAAGTCAAACCAAAAGTATCAGCATACCATGAATCAAAGGGTGCATTAATGCATTAATAAAAGAGTTACTAGTAGTAGTTGTCGATTGTTAGAGTTGAAGATAAAGTTACTAGATTTTTACTTTCGCGTTATCTTACAGGTAGAGAAAGTATTGTGATCGTCAAAAAAAACGAGCTCGAGATTTTGATACATCTTGACGTTTCATGACCCCCCAAATCCGAAAAAGTTGTTTTTGAATGTCCATTCGTCTGTCTGTACCTCCAACTAGAGCCTAAACTATTTTACCATTCGAGATAAAACTTGGTATCTAGAGTTTTCATAGGGTTGCCCCGAGGAGATTTTGGAATTGGATATCCAACCCTAAAATTAAGGGTAGTTTACTGAAAGGCAAAAAGAGAAAAGGTAGATTTTCTCAAAATCAGCTCTAACAATTTTGATTAAATTACATTTATAAACATTTATAAATATTCCAAACAAAATGACTTTAAGGGCTCCGGTCTGATTTGTAAATTCAAATTTTATCTATGTAAAGTCTTTTGAGATATGAAATTGCTTATCATTGCATACATGCGGATCTATTTATAATAAACATATTTTACTTGAAATATATATTTTCCCTGAACCCCAAAAAGTGGTTTTGGCAACGCCGTCTAACCCTAAAATTAATAGCAGTTTACTACTAAAGGGTGAAAATAGAAAATTCAATTTTCTCAGAATCAGCTATAACGATTCTATCTCTCTCATTTTAGACTCAATAGTCAATAATTAAATATTTAATTGGTTAAAGTTTATAAAAGAGAAATTTAATAGCAATGCAATAACCATAAGATATGCCCCAGTAAAATGACGACAATTTTAACCGGAAGTCAAAATTTTAATAGGAAGTGTTGACCCTTGGGGACCCAATATCGATATTTAGTATTGATTCAAATATACAAATGAAGAGGTTAATTCTTTAAAAATAAAATTATGAAATTTAAAACCACGAATAAAAAATGTTTTACGTATGTCTAGCACAATTTATTCTCGGGTTTGCTAGTGTATATTATATTACAAACTTTGAGTAAATATCTCTATTTCTAAAAAATAGAACAAGAAAGTTTGTGCTGAGTTCCGTACCCTTTAATTAAAGCTGTGTTCAGAAAGCCATTACTCCTCTGATGATGTATGCCCAGTAGAGTAGACATGTTAAAGAGAAGTATGTATACAAATGTTTCACACATTAACATACTGCATCTCACTATGGTAACACCAAAACTGCTTGAGCATGCTACCGCAATAAAAATTCATACTAACCATACCACAATAAAACTACATGATAACCATATTTTTAATAACTAAATAAGATTCGCTTCGGTAGCCTCATGATCTTAGGCGCCAATCTCTTAATAGACTAGACTACCGATGACAGGGAGATCGTAATTCAATCCCGGTCGGGTGTAGTGAGGATGGTTTCCCCTATGGTTTTTCACTCTCTAACCACGCAAATGTGGGTAAACTTCCTCTTCAACCTTCCTCATCCCTAACCCATTAGCGTAGTCAATACTTAAGTATATAACCCGAATGGGTATTAAGACACAGTGCTTAAAAATAAACTAAATAAGCCTAGTTATCAGTCATATTAATTTAAGAAATGTAAGTAGTTAAAGAAATGTTTCTGTAAATATTACAATATTAATACAAAATTGAATTTATATAGAATATGGTTTTTACTGGCCACAATGAATAAATCTATTGTAAGGGTTTCGACTTGAATAGTAGGATAATGCTTAGTTTGGGTTGCATCCATTACATTCTGTAATAGTGTATCGGAAGGCAAACTACTGGGGCATCATTAATAGCTCATGTAAATGCTAGACCAGCACGATTCGGCTTCAGCAGAAATGAGGAAGGAGATTAATACACTTGAATCCCCTGATAGTCGCAAGGGGCTAGTGCTTCTGATTCGCTCGATAGACTAAGAAGATGATGGGAGGGAATCTGAGGCCATGATGGCGCGGGAAACCAGACAAGAGTGGTTTGGAAGCTGTGAACAGGAAAATATGGGCAACAAGGAGACAAAAGAGATGGTAATTCAAGACGGTAGAGCCAGGATTGATCTAGTGTCAAGGATGCAGAGAAATCTGTGGATGAGTGGGCTGGTATGAATATCTTTCACAGATCATAAATGTACATATAATTATCTGTTGCTAACATATAGTATTAATTTAATTTACATAAAGATTCTGTGAAACATTGACCTAAGCTTCAAAACTTATTTCTTGGTAATTCATAAGTTACTTAACTATTTTTGATACAAAACATGAACATAGTTTTTTATTGTTAATTATTTATGAAAAATAACAACATAAAAATCTATTTCATCAGTATTGTAAATAAAAACACTTAGAGAAAGCAAATAAGTTGTTTGAAGTCAATTTTAAAACAGTATAAGGCAAACGCACCAGAAGTCGTCATGTTAGGGAAAATTTCATAAATAAATGATTGTGTACATCAACCAATTGGTTAATTTTTAATACAAAATATTCTGTCTATAACTTCTAACCTTTATTAAGATAGGACATATTGGATCATCGAAATCGGTTTGGCTGTTTTGGAAATATAAAAGTTTGGAAAAGTGAATTTTTTGCGCTAGTTATCGTCACCATAAATATTGCTATGATCCAATGTTCATAATCGTTTTTGCTCTAGTGGCCGTCACTCGTAAAATCCACAAAATTTTGTAACCATTATATAAGCTAGGTAGAATTGAGTGAATATGATAGTTTTAACAGCTTTTTATTTATTATATAACTTAGGTAACCTACTCAAATTGTATACAAGAGAATTATCAGATTTAAATATAAAAAAACGTTTATGTATCCTACACACTCAAACATGCGATTTTGTGCATCACTTGTTTTATTTATTTGTCTCCTTTGAACAATAAAAAAATTAGGGAGAGAACAATATTAATACAATAAAAATGAATAAAAATAATTGACATAATAATACAATAAAACTTTAATAAAAAAGATTCATAAAACAAATGAGTGGGCTTAGGCCCATATAGAAAGAAAAAACCACATTAATACACCAAAATATCCAAGACAAATTAAGAAAATAAACAAGCATTGGTATTACATTTTCATTCATATGAGACTGATTTTAGGAAATAAAAATTAACATAAAAATTTAAAAAACTGAAAAAGGGCCTATTCAAGTTGAAAATCACATTTCATTAACATCAATAGAACAATTGAAAATACACCGTATTCTAGCATCTTGTGAATTTATGACGTGTTGGCAAAATGCCTACTATTTGGGCTCTATTTACATAAGAAATATCATCATCTCTAGGAATAAAAATCTTTTTAGAACTGTCTCATTCCTATAACTATAAATTCTTGCTCCTCTACTACTTGAATGATGCAAACATAGCGATATTTGGTGGTTGACCTCTTTCCTCCGGTAAAGGTCACTTTTTTGCAAGTGCAAAAGAACCCAGTCCAACGTTTGCTTCCCTCAGGTTTTTGAGTTCTATCACTTCTTCCTCTTCATGTGGTTCACTCCACTCATTTGATGTTTCTATAGGACCCATATCATCTTCTGAAGAAGATTCATCATCTTATCTTTTTTCTTGTGTCTTAGCTAACTTTAGTTTTTCTCTTTCAACCATCTCCTTATTCATGAACAACTTTCTTCTACCCATTCTTTAATGGCTTGAAGACCCCAACGTCTATGGGTTGTAAGATGTGTGTTTTTGCACTAGGCAACAATGCCACAAAAACAATACCATGTTATTCAAGAAATTTGCTAGTGTGCATGATCAGATGTGATGTATGTCCATCAATGAAAAGTAAAACAGGTAGTGGTATGTATTTGTCAACCAAATTAAATTAAATATATTGGTGACAAATTTATAAAACACTTCCCCAGTCATCCATCCATCCATTTGGGGATTTCCCAATACCCCATTGTGTGGGCAATGCTGCGACGATGTCATGAGGGAGGACGTCATACTTGAAACATACAAGTGGTGAACAAAGGCTTCCAGAAGCATTTCTGGTAACTAAAACTGTTAGGCACAATTTTTCATCAGTATTTACTTGCTGGTAAATATTTTTGTCACCTTTCTTGACGATTACTTTGTTGCCTTTAGGATTAAGAAAAAAAGTTGTTTCATCTCCATTAAAAACACGCCTTGGGTCCAATAAAATATCGTTCAAATTATTTTCCTTTAAATACTTTTCAACTTCCGCAAACCAAGATGTTATTTGATCCTGCTTTATTGCAGCCCAACTTGCAGTTAAAGTCTGGGGAGTTCTTAATGTTAGGCCCGGATTCCTCTTCAATTCTATTGTCAGGTATTAAACACTATTTTGCATATCTTATCTTGCAACAGGAAAACCTGCTTTAGGAAAAGAAATTGCCCATTCCCACAATATACTCTCTTCTTCCTTAGTTAGTCAAGAGTCTGGACCCATTTTTCTCTCAACTGTTGTTTTACCCTTGATTTTGTCAGAAAGGGTGTTTCTGGGAACACCATTCTTCTACACAGCCATCTCGCATAGCCTCTTCTATAGCGGACTCTTTGTAATTAAATAATTTCCGTTTCAGAATCTTACATAAAATTTTTATAATATTCATTGTTAATTGTAGTAAGAGATATTTAATATTAATAATATAAGGAAAAACTTAAATGTTACATTCAAAAGTAACTATATATTTTATGTAAACAACTTTACATCAACTATGTCTAGTCAATATGAAAAACCATAATGGCAGTGTATTTACAGGCGCAGTTAACAAAATTGTAGGCCTGGATCATTAATAATTTATTTTTTACAATATATGGACAAAAATGAATTCACCTTCAAGGAGCTTCTAAAAAACAACATGTAAAAATTTGGAAATATATGATCTGTGCATCATTATATGAAAGTACATATTATGAACTTAATTCCAGGCTCGACAAAAATAAAAACATTTTGGGAGTAGCTTTTACTGATAGGCCAGTAGTCGTCATGGGTGATGACTATTGGGCACGAACATCATAAGTTAATTTTATTAACAATAGAGCTTTATTATTACAAGTTAAAGTTGCCAATTCAGTCTCGCCTTCAAAACAATGACACTTTTAGAACCAATTGTTAAATAAAAAAAAATTAAATGAAATAACCAATCAAGACTTCTATAAATCAAACTAACTACTAGGATATACATGTTAGAGTACTTACAAGTATTTTTTGTTTTCATAAACATCGGAAAGGCCCAAGACATGGGGATGATCAATCAATTTCATAATAGCGATTTCTCTTTCCACCTGAAAGGAAAGTAACATTATATAAAATGTGGAAGCAAAAAAACTAAGACTGGGCAGATGCTGATCATTGATAGATACAATCATCCACTGATTTCATACAGCCCAATCAGCTGATCTCATGACTGAAATTTCTTTCACCAATTGTCTATTTGATTAGTAAAGATGTTATTGATATAATTTAAGTTCTAAGCCATAAGCTTAAAACATAAATATAAAAATAAAACCTAAGTATTTCAGTATTTTGTTTCCTAGCAAGTAGCTATAACTTCAAGTTTTAGTGCTGACAAACTAACAAACATTCTAAATAAAATAATGTATTTAAACATATATTAACAGAACACCTAATTTCAACTAATGGATTTCTATAAAATAAATATAGAAAATTAAACATGATTTCTAGTAGCAAAATTAGCCACATTAACAATACAAAAAAAAATTACTGGGCTAAATTTTATATATATGGTGTGTGTATGGATTTATAAAAAAAAATACATACACACTCAAATGAAGCCCAAACATTCACCCAAAATTCTGCTTCCTTATTATTGTTATTATAGTCTTAGATTTAAGATTTTATAAAAGCTAATTTTGGTTTAATACATTTACAGAAAATATTGAACTCACTTTCTTGTATGTGAATTTAATCATCTTTAAATGAAGTACCATATAATATGTCAAATCTTCCACCAAATTTGCATTTTTTTTGTCTAGGTAACCTAAGCTTTTTACAATAAAATTCTGTATTCTAATTTTATTGGTGTATTTGTTTGTTAATATAGGGAGATTGGGGTTCGATCCCAGCCGGGTGCACTGAGGGGGGTTGGTTTTTCCAAAAAGGTTTTCTACTCTCCCTCCATGCAAATGCAGGTGCACTTCTTCTAAATTTAAAACTTTCACAATTCCTAACACATTATTGTAGTTAGTACATGTGTATAACCCCAATGGGTGCTACGCGGTGGTAAAAATTAAAAATTATTTGTGTTTGGTCGCTGAAGATGTTTTTTATCTTTTTCTTTTCGTAACATTTATAGTTAAAATCCCTTCGTGAAATGCTTTTCTTGTTTAATGTGGTATGGATAATAATGATAAAGTGATACTGTATATATTTTAATTTACTTAAAAAGTTTTCGTTTAAATTTGTATTATATCATTAAAATCAAGTAGCCCTAAAAGTTTTTGAGTAATTTTATAGTACCGATGTGATATTAAAAATGTAATGAACCAAATAAACAGCAATGGTGTTTGAGAACTGATTAGAGGCACCAATCTGCTCAGAAAAAGAGCTAGTCCAGCTCTAATTTAAACTTTACATCAACATAATAAGACTAGCAACTTTGGAGGAAATTAATCTAAAACCTGCACCACCACCACCACCACCACCACCACCCAATGTATGTGTATCCATCATAATAGGCTAGTGTATTATTGGTATAATTACACACATGCATACCTAATCAAGCCGTTCCCTTGCAGGGTAGGCATACTTAATTCATCCTCATTAACTTTCTCCACACTTCCCTATCCTTGCATGCCCAAGCTAATGTAAGATGCCTCTTTCACAATGACCTATTGGATTCCATTTCAAACCGCACCCATGAGAGTTTTTCCACATTTCTTAGAAATTTCATTCCAACTTTATTCAACTTAATCTTGTGTTTCTCCTGAGAAACACACACTTCACATCCATACAAAAATGTTTGCATTAAAACACATTTATATACTGCCATCTTTGCCTCTTTTGTTACTTCATTCTTTGCAATAGTCAACATATATCCAATTACTATCCAAGATGCATTCACCCATCTGTCGATATCACCATCTATCCGTCCATTTTTACAAAACATTCTGCCCATATACACAAAATCATTCACATTCACTTGTTCTAACAGTTTTCATTTATACTAAGATACTAAGATGACACTCATTTCCTAATCCGTCCTTATCAAAAAGTATCATAGTTTTGGAGACATTTATACGAAGACCCATTCTGCCTGTCACCACATTCAAATGATTTAATGCATTCTGCAAGTTTATTTCATTCTCAGCCATTAATATGGCATCATCTGCATATAGCAGCACCCTCAGATTCCCATTGTCCATTTGTATACCAAACACGTGCTCACACGCATCCCTCATACACCTATTTTTGAATACACTAAACAACCATGCAGACATATCACAAGTTTGTCTAACAACCTGCATGCTTTACTTTCAACATACACTGCCATAATTGTATTTACTAACCATGCATCCACACCATACTCTCTAAGAACATTCTATAACATATTCCTAATCACTCAATTGTACGCCTTCTCCAAATCAATAAATGCACAATACACTTTCTTCCTTACTGCCATAGATTTCTCAATAACTTATTGCAATGCAAATATCTGGTCCATGCAACCTCTTCCTGGCATAAAACCACATTGCACACCCCAAATCTTGCCTGAAGTTTTTTCATGCACCCTCTCAATTAAAGATCTTCCAAAAACTTTGCCTGGAATATTCAACAAACTAATTGCCCTATAATTTTTACCTCTTACTAACTTTGCCTTCATACAAAAGCACAAGACAGAATTCTTCCAGTCACTAGAAACTTTCAAAATTCCAGCACACACACAGAACAACTCACACAATCTGGCAAAAAGTACCATGCCCCTACACTTGAGAATTTCAATTGTGATCCCATCTACACCCACAGCTTTGCAACAGCTCTCAAGCGAGCTTTACCGCTTGAGCAACCATCGCATGTTAGCAAAGATAATACCAACATTTGCGGGTAGAAGGTGTCATGTGGTCAGCACAGCAAACCCTTTGGCCATTAATCTCAGTTTTTTTGACTGGAGTCGCTAGCTCTTTATTAAAGTAGTTCCTCAATTGTCCTCACGATGCTGAGTCAACCTCGCTCCAGAGCCACTGCTTCACAGAAAAATCTGTAAGTGCCGGCAATCAATCCCAGAACCTCTGGATTTGTAGCTAGGAACTCTGACCACTAGACCACAGAGGTGGAGAGGTGGTCCTAATTATATAGAGTAGACCCTCCCACATCCAACCTCTGAACGTACGTCTCCTCACCATATCCAACTGTCCCACTGTGGCTAAAGAAGTGGAGAGACTTATCAGCCAAGGCTAGGATGTAATCTTTAAAATAGAAAAACATAACAGACTTTTTTCACCAGCAGTAAATCTATGTTTTCTGATCAATTATTTCGTTTTCTGTTGCCTTAGTTAAATTGTAGATTGTATTTAAAAGACAAGCACTTTAAACATTTTTTTAGAAAACCATAATATTTAATGTTTTTACTTGTTTTTTGTGTTATAAAGGGCGCCAATAAAAACTAAATAATTTTAGTGTCTACCATCCATACAATTAAATATAAATACAATTTGCTAGCACTGTGAATTGTAAAAGGGTAAGACAAGATATAATGCACTTCTTTAAATATATCTAACTGATTATTTAAAGTTGATCATAATGAAAAGATATTATAAAGTATAGAATTGAGTAAATAAGGAACCAAACATGTCAAGGTTGTTTCAGAATGTATGTAACAACATGGCAAGTTAAACTTTATGCGCTGTAACAATATATTTGAAAATGTTCAAGTTGACTTACATAATCGGCAATGCTAACTACCTTATTAAAATGTACAGTAAGTGAACAAAAGCTACTAACAATTCTGTGAACAATCATAGAGAGTAAGAAGAACATTTTCTTATCAAACTAATAACACGAGTCTTAGTTATTCATTTGATGCTGGTATTTCACCTAATATTTAATTTTTGTTGTGTTCATGAAACAAATCTTTTTTCAATATAATATTAACAGTGTTGTCAAAATAATTTGGCTTGAGAGGGTTCTTAAGACTATTTTTGAGAACTCTGAAACTAGAAAAGACTCTCTTACACATTATTTTTGTATATATAGTTACAAATTTGAAAACAATGTACAAATTAGGTACGGTCTTGGATATGTCTGGTACTTCATGTGAAATACAATGTGCAAAGCGAACCCCTATAAATTTTTAAGGCCATAATGTTTTTTCATACCATGATTCTCAAAATAAGCATCTGAGTCTTCGATCCCTACTACAACCAATGCCTCCATAGTCATCAATCACATGAAGTGTTATCAGTTCCTTTCTAGTTGGTTGTCGAATTGTTGTACTGGTTAGCAAATTGTTATAGTTCTAAAATCAAACTATTTCTATTAATATTCGTTTGTTCCAAAATTTTAAATAAATCATCACTAGAAAAATAAAAGTGTGTACATTTCTATATAAAGCTCAACTTGGTGATAACGGCCTCAGCTATTTCGTCAACTTGGGCGTAGAGTCATTTTTTCAGCAGTCCAGTCAAACTGCCCTCTATTAACGTTATAAAAACCTCTGTTTTAGTGTTGCTACCACTCGGTTGTAGCGTCAAAAACTTCTGAGATATTTTACTTTAAATTATATTTAAATGTACATATATATATATATGTAAAAACCACTAAAAAAGTGGCCAATTACTACAGAGGTCTATTTTATAGCAAGCTGGGAGTGTAGTGGTCATACAGTGCACTGGTCTAATAATAGAGTGAATGGCAAAACAAAGTCAGGGAGAGGGTTGCGGGGAAGGGGAATCATGGGCACTTCAAGGTCAAAATGAAAAGAGGACTAGCTTTTGTCGCTGAGCTGTCTGGACTGTCTCGTATGTGTATAATTTACCTGATGATGATGATGATGATGATGATGATGATTATGATTATTATGATTATGATAATTATCATGAAGGAGAGGAAGAAGAATAAAGGGAAGACGAGCTGCCACTCTCAGAGTGGATTAAGCAATTTAATGTGAAATAATTTGGAAATGAGCTTGATTCTTATGTTTCAGTGGATGACCACTTTGAAACATATCAAGTGTTGAATGATTCAGAAATTATTGCGGAAGTAAAAAACGCAGAGGCAGAAGAAAGTGCTGAAGAAGAGACAGAACAAGTGTAAGATGACGACCTCATTTGTCTGACATTACAGGAAGCAATGAGGGCAGCTGAAACTCTTTCAATATTCTATTGCTTCAGAGAGACATCAGCTGATGTGTTTAATGCAGTGCAGCAGCTAAACAATACAATAGAAAGAATTTATTTTACTCAAAGGAGAGTTCAACAAAAAATTACATATTACCAGATTACTACGGGGTACAGGCCTAAATGTAAGTTATGTAAATAAAGTACATGTTTTTTTTAATATTCTTCATTTATAAATTCAATGCAATTTAAAATTTCTGAAATGTCCTTCCTTACAAGCTATTAAAAGTGTTCTGTTGGTACCTTACCTATTTTATAACATCACTCTGACAGCGTCAAAAGTTGTTTGGCCCCGTCAATGACGCTATAACCAAGTTCGACTGTATATATGTATAATTTTTTTTCTATCCTGCCATGAACAGTTTACTTAAAGGGCCATTGTGTGAAACAAATCTTTCTTTGATTCTTTTTTTATTGGTGTCTATAATTTATTGGTCCAACACAATTCGATAGCATGACTGTTTGCTGAGCTAAGGGTCCCGGGTTCGATTTCCGGCATGGCCGAAAAAATGGTAATTAGTGAAATGTGGGTTTCCCCTTTCACAGTGATGAATTAACAGATAAGGACTGGATGTTGGGTCTGTTCTAGATTTAAGTTAGTATATTAGTTGTGTGCTAATATAATCAGTCAGTTCAGAAAGTGAATGTTAAATACCTGAAATAAATGAAAATAATAATCTAATTTATTGGTGTAAATAATATCAAAATAGATAATTTTATCTTGTTGGCAAGTGAAAACATTCCTAGCCTCATCCTCAGCTTTTTAATCGTAATTTTTTAGATTGGAATTCGTATTTCAGTAGAATAATCTTAAATATTTTCTTTGAACACATTTTTAATATTTAGAGATTTATTTTTGTAATTTTTGAGCTGTTTCAAAAAATGACAATTTATTTTATGTTTAGCTGTATGCCACGCTTTTAGATAGTTTTTGTTTGTATCATTGCTGATACTGTAGAGGTCACAGTAAACAGGCCTAAAATAGTTAGTGACATCGGCAAATTCTCATAATGGCTCCATTTTTTAAGTAACTTATAGGCTAAAAATGTTGTTTTATGGTCAAAGCTACCTTGCTTCACATCTACAAAAAAGAACCAAATGTTAAAAACACACTAGATTTTATTTCGGTTTCGTTAAAATGAATTATAGAAGTCTTTAAAGGGAGTTGTTTAAAAAATTGAAGACTCCTAGACCAGTCAAAACAGATTTTAGGCTATTTTACAATTAGCAATGGAATCATCTATCATTATATTCAGGACATGACCTATAAAAATGTGTTCACATTTTTATTTTTAAATAGGCTTAAAGGGCAATGTATGTACCCTTCATGTTACTCACTCCATCAAATTACGAAGCTACAACTTTACAATTAGAATACACAATATGTTAAACTCTTTACTCAAGCAACTCATGAATTCCTTTATCGGTAGAATTATCTACTACCACTAATTGTGGCAACCTTTCATAAACTTTATCATGACACACAAAGTAAACACAAAGAGCTGTAAGCTCTAATTGCGACATCTTGTATGCTATCTATCATCAAGCTATAAATGACATATTCCTTAAGCTTAGTCAAAATTAGAGTGACCAAAAGATCAAATCAAGTTTAATAAAATGTTTAGATAAAAACAAAGAATAAACCTCTTTCTATCTCCCTTTGGCTTTTCTTTTCTAAGTGCCAAACACGCATTGCTTTACATAAGTCTGCCAAATGCTGTCATAATCCGCTTCTATTAACACTAATTCAATGAAGTTTCTATGATTACCCTTCCTGTCTAATATGTACTCACCCTCTTCTTTTCCCCTATAAGCTATTACCTGTTTACCACTAACCAACACAATATCTATGAGGAGCCTTTAAGACCAACCTGCAGGGATCTATTAATTACGATTAATCAGAGTATCTATGTCACAACTACTAGAACTTTGAAGAGCTGCCCTAACTGCATTATGAACAAAATATTACACCCTATTTAAGTCTACTGAATATGACCACCATTTTCTCTGGGTTTTTTCACCACTAGGTAGTGTCCAGTATTACAGCTTAATGTACTTGGTTCAAAAGGCAAGTATTTACCTAGAAGCTCCATGACTTGATTCAGTTGTTTCCAGAATGCTATTTTAAGACTAATGCGGTCATTAAAATCAGGACTTAGGAAATTGCTTAGCTTAAACAAATCAATAGGGTCTCAAAGTCATTTAAATCAGTGTCGGAGGGACCAGTTTCTGAATCATTTGTTTCCTTAACTATGAGTGGAATTTCTTTAGCAGTGGCCACATGTATTGTAGTCCTGTGGCCCTTTCTCATACTCATGTCACAATGCAATGCATAATTTTTCCTCTGGGGAAGAGGATGGGGAACACGTCATCTCGTCAAGCTTGTGGGAGTTTATAATGGTTCTAGATATTTAAATATGTTCCCGTGAATAAAATCACAACCCAAAACACAAAAAATAAATGTGTGAATGTCTCTACAGAGGGCCCCCAATGTGGTCATCGATTGCTGACTAGCCAATCTGGCCAGGCTGACGCTGAGTGTACTATCAACTTGTACATTTCATTCCTAGGATATTTGTATATAGTTAAGGGTTAGCAACAGTGGCCCAGAGTTGGCCACATAAATTATCTTTTTTTCCATGCAAAGTTGTTCTATTAATGTTTTAAGAGAGTTGTTATTGTTAATGATCATGGTGTTCACTCAGAATATTCAAAAGTGGATATTTTTACCAATTCATTTATTATCTAGGTTTGTTAAATAATTAAATTTACAATATATCTCACCCGCCTCGGTAGCGTAGATGGTTAGCATGCTAGTCGTGTTGAGCTAAACTGCCGAGGATGGGGAGATCGAGGTTCGAATCTCAGTCGGGTGAATTGGGGGAGGGGGATTCCTAAATGGTTTTCCACTCTCTCTCCACACAAATGCGGGTTGCCTTCCTCTAAATTCAACCTTCCCAATTCCTAATCCATCAGCGTAATTAGTACTTAAGCGTATAACCCGAATGGGTAATAAGACGGAGTGCTAAATAAAATTTTAAAAAATACGTTATATCTCAAAATGAAACAGAGTCAATCATCATTGTATATATTTATAAAAATAATTTTAAAATATTGATTAGTTACATTTGTGTTTGAACATATTGTTAAAACCTAGTGATATAAAACTCTTGAAATTAAAGCCTTTTTGTGTTTTGGTCATGCTAATTTTTTTTCTAGCCTATAACATCTAAATATTTCTAAGGAAAATCAAATAAAAGTCTTAATAAATCAAGTTCAATCAGCAGGTATGTGGAGTCAGAAGCAATTTTGGGTGAAGTCAGAGTTGGAGTCAGTAAAAATGTAATGGCTTCAGAATAAAAACTTATATTATAACAATACATGCAAGCTCGAATTTAAGGGAGGATGACGGGCTACTGCCCCAGGGCCTCCAAGAATCAAAAGCTCCCACAAGCCATTGCAATTTAAATATTAAAAATATATTTTATTTTCTATAGACCTAAGTAGCCTGATGATTCACATGGTGGTGATTAAATGCCTTGTCCTACCATTTACTGCAAGAAATTTGTTTTAACAATTTAATATAGGGGCCTACATTTGCAATTTATGAAGAAGTCTGAGTCAGAGTTGGGAGTCAAACAGTAGAAAAAAGAGCAGTCGAATTGGGAGTCAGAGTCAAAGGTTTGGCATACTGACGCCACAGCCCTGGTTAAATGCCTGATTCAATTGACCACAGCAATACCTTTTAACCATAGCTTTGTAGCTTATATTGTATTAAGCATTCACACCAAGTAAAAAAACTTTTTAAAAAATGGGTTCAATAGATGCTAACACAGTAAAGCGATGATATGAGACAGAAAGAATAAGGGTTGTCAGTTTCTCCCTTCTCAAAGACAGTAGTGAGGCAGCTTAGCAACTACTATTTGATCAAGTTTCTGATTTATTTTTGTATAGTATTTTTCACATGCAATTTTTCTTTTCCATTCTAGCCCCTAAGTCCTTCCTAATTTCCTGATTGATTTTTACATTTTACTCTCTATTTTCCTAGCTATTACCCTCCATCAATAAATGTGTTATAAGTATAGTGTTTACATAATTAAAAAATAACCACTCAGCTATGGCATATTCAAAAGAAAAGTAACATTTAGGTAAGGGTGAATGAAGGAGCATATCGCTTCAAGCTTTTAAAATTGTAAATAGCTGTCAATCGTATTACATGAACAAAAGATGGATAGAGATAAATATCTAGGGGGGTAAAAACGTGGCCTTTTTTTCTGATATGGTTTTTGGGAAACTGTCTAATTACATATAGCACATGGATCATTCGTTATATAAAAAAGTATTGGGAGTAGGCCAGTAGACATAAAACTATTATTTTAGTTAAACTTAAAGTAAATCCAATATGTGATTAATATTTTGACCACTCCAACTATGGCGAGACAAATTATTTTAAGATAATTTTGCAATATCATTTTCTATAAATAAAATTATATGCAAAGTTAAAAAAAACAGATTTTTTTTAAATACAAACAATAAATCACTTACCTTCATTAACACAGACTCGCTTAACTTTTCACGATTAATTATTTTAACAGCAACTTTTTTTCCGATAACACAATGGACTCCAAGTTTCACCAATCCTGAGGCCAATAAAACATAAATCATAATCAAACTCCCTTTGTGAAAGGAAGTAAACAGTTGCAACTATTAGAGGCTAAATTGCAACAACATCAATGTTTGTACAGTAATACATATAATTTTCAAATAATCTCTTCACCAATAAAAATGAATGGGCCCCATTTAAAATGTGGAGTTTTTAACTCATAAAACTACTAGGTGGAGCCATGCTATCACTTCATAATATATATATATATGAAATAGATATATATGAGATATATATATATATGAAATATATATCTATTCAGAGAATGAGAGAGAGAGTATGGTATTAACTTTATTTATGATACATTAAGTTCAAACTTACCATAGGCTATACACAAAATAATTTTACTGTTCATTTAAATCAATTCATGGGTTTTAATCCTAAATTAAATTGTGGATTATATCTTGAAATTTCTAAAGCTTAGAATACATATTTTTAGATAAAGACCTACTAAACTAAAAAGTAGGAGCTTATAAAAAAATATAAGATCCCACAGGTAGTTATAAAAAACCAACCTAGGTTTTTGCCAAACTCTCATTATTGCAACACAGTTTGGGGAAAACAAACTCTGCCAATAAAGTGCCCCTATCAAATTCAAATGTTTCAAACTGTCTTCATGAAATGAGGCCAGACAACTTGAGATGATTATATAAATTTAAATTAATGACTATTACACCTAACAATTGAATAAAATAACTGATAAGGATAACCTTATCATTTTACTTGTTTATGTAGGCCTACAATACACATCTTATACAATTCAAGAATAATCGTTCTCCAAGCCCCTAAAAACCTACTAGTGGTGAAGATATTTTCACAATGGTCGACTCTTACTTTTAATAAAGAAGACTGCTGTGGGAATAGTGTGTTAATAACTGTACTGATCGAGTGCAGTCAAGGTATACCTTGTTCATGGTAGGAAGGAATGTCTAAAGGGTTGTTTTTCCTACCAAAATCCTACTGTATAGTAGAATTCTGACACAGAAAAAGACCTTACATAACACCCTTCCTTCTACTAACCGAATTTATAAAAAAAATGTATGGTTTTATCATGGTAACTGTGCCAAAAATCTTGGGTAGTTCTGGGACTGTAGTATACATAGGCTAGATCTAAGAGTAAAGAAGATTCCAGAGACTTTTAAAATTATTCTAGCCTGGATGAGTCCCCTGTCAAAATTATAAATTTCATAAAATCCAGGTTATTGAATGGAAAAAATGTTACTATTTTGAAATATTTAGGCTAGGTAGCTGATTCTCCCCATTACCTTTAGTTTAACTGTTCAATTTGTGACAGTGTCAGTGTTTCTTTCAGAATGGTCCTTCATTCTATCATTACATCTTTATAATCAAGTGATTGTCTGATGGCTGGGCATATTGAAGGTGGTAAATGGGAAATGGGCAAATCATCCATATTTAATAACTTGTACCCCTACAGTTATGTTCTAAACATTACCAAAAATGATTACATAAAAGGAACATTTTTAATTATTCTTAATTTAGTATTTATTTGAAATTATCAATAAATTTGTTGACAGGCCAATGATGCTTTTAGCAGCGAAATAACATTGTGTACTATAACTTCCAGGTTGTGTTGAAAAAATCCAGTTTTAAAGCATTTTAGGTTTAAACCTCTTACAAATAAAACAGATTAAAAACAGAAATTAATTTTATTTTTTATGTTTTTCATTATGGCTTAGGGCTTAGTACTCGATTGGGCTATACACCTAATATTAATTACACTAATGGGCTAGAGATGAGGAAGGTAGAATTTAAAGTAAATGTACTCATATTTGTTTATTTGTGTGGGGGGAGAGTGGGAAAGAATTTATTGAAAAACACCCTCAGTACATCCAATTCAAACGCCAACCTCCTTGTCATTGTCAAACCAGACTAAATTAGCTTGACATTTAGAATGCAGATGCAGGTAGACAAAATCACTGTAAAACCAAATATTTAGCCCAAATGTTGCTCAAAACTCAACTTAAGTAGGTCTTATATAAAACCCTCTGTTCCCATTTAAGGTGCGGCAGAAGTGAGCGCGAGTAATTTTACAGTTTTTATAGCACTACATTTTTTTGACCAAAATAAATCAAATATGTCTTCAGTAGCAACATAGAGTTTAGTTTTCTGCACATGCTAATATCAACAGATCTTGAATATCTGTCAAGCACCTTGTTTTCTAACACCCTAAATTTGTATTCATCAATCAATAAATAAAAAGAAACAGGATAGTAAAAGAACGTAACAGTTGGCATGTTTGAAGTTTTTAATTCTCTTTTTCTATTCTTTTCGATGAAAGAATTTTTCCTTATTATGTTTAAGTTTTACCAAAGTGGTTATGTACACTTAAAGGTTGAATGTAATACCCAAAAAATGTGTAGGCCTTATAAAAATGTTTTTAACTACCTATCATAAGCTTATAAAATTTTAAAACAATTTTGAAGTAGAGTTCTTTTTGAAAAAGTACTGAAATATTGGCAGGCCTACTTACAAATAATATTATTTGGTAGACGTATTTTTATCAAGGTTATGTTAAGTCAGCTGTGTTTGCTTGTGACATATTATAAAGAGCATGCCTAATCACAGATCTAATAGGCTCTAAAAGCCTATCATATTAGAGGTAAGGCAAAGTAGAACTCTAAACAAAGTAGAGTTATATAGGCCTACTTAAAAGCCTAGTGACAGGTTACATCATAAGCTCTAAATGACTTTGTGAAAAGTTAGACGAGATATGTCATCTAGGTTAAATAAATGTATTGATTTATCTCAATGTGGTTATTTAAATTAGCGTAGCCCCTATTAATTTATGATGTATTCCTTCCTCATCCCTACTCCATTAGTGTAATTATCATATATGCATATAGCCTGAACCAGTAGTAAGACTAAAAAAAAGTTAAAAACAATTTGGACACAGGTCTGTGTCCAAAGTGTCATTTTTCATTTTATATCATTTACATTCAATTAAGAGTAAATTAATGGTCTGTGAGCTGGTTAAGTTGGTCTAATAATTATGTTGGGTTGGACCCAAGAGGCTGTATAATTAATCAAATTACAACAAATTCTGATTCATAGTCATTTGTATTGGCCTATATTATATTTTGGGGCATCATTTGATGTAGGGCTACCATCCCTATGTGTTTACATTTAGTTAACTACTCCTAAAAAAAGTGTCTAGCCTATATTATATTCCTCTGGACCAGCGATCTCCAACTTTTTCAACTCATGGCATACTGAACAAGATGCTAGAATTTTCAAGGCACAACTTAAGTTTTCTTTTTCTATATCATTAAAACAAACTAGTACTAAGATTGTGTTTAAAAGTTCAATACCTAGACCTAGCTAAAATTCTCATCATTTTGTTATTTTTAAAAAATAATGTTAGTCATAGATTTCCAAAGATTTAATTTATTTCTTAATTATTTTCACTTTGTTTTTACCTTCACCCTAAACCCCGCGTCACACCTGCTAACTCTTCGCAGCACACTGGTTGAAAAATGTTGATCTAGACCATCAGTTCCTAAACTTTTATTTAATGTAACACCTAATTAAAATGTCAATAAAACCCATATACCACTTAGGCCGTCCTTTTTATACATTACGCACATCCTCATCCTTTACACGATGATGACTAATAAATATATATATATTTTTGCTAGCACCCTGTCTCACTAGCCGTCCAGGTTATGCATACTTATATACTAATTACGCTAATAGTTTTAGGGATGAGGAAGTGTGCCTGCATTTGTGTGGAGGCAAAGTGGAACACTATTTTAGAAAAACCACCCTCAGTACACCCGACGGAGATTTATTTTAGTTTAGTTTTCTGAGTGTTTAAATAAGCATATATTTTTAAAATATGAGTTTTAATGGTCAAAGGTTAGGTTAGATTAGTTTTATTTCTTTTAGTTTAGTTTCCTTTAGCTTTGTGCTAATTTTAAGGAAATGCTAAGAAATGTGGCAGAACTATATCCCTTGAAATAGTTAAGTAGTTTAAATTTAATTTATTAAGATCCTGAGAGTGTTGA
>CABFWB010007087.1:0-19360 GCA_902151455.1 Timema bartmani | reverse complement strand
GTATGTATGTATGTATGTATGTATGTATGTATGTATGTATGTATGTATGTATGTATGTATGTATGTATGTATGTATGTATGTATGTATGTATGTATCTATGTATGTATGTATGTATGTATGTATATATGTATGTATGTATGTATCTATGTATGTATGTATCTATGTATGTCGATTAAGAAAAAAATTTCAGTAACAATTTTTTGTTAATTTATATTTGAAGAAGTTCACCTATTTTTATTTCTTAGGAAGAATTATTTAGGGATGTTCACTGATAACCTTTTTTTTTAAATTGTTTGTTCTTAATTACAATAAACTATATGAGAAAATTTGTACAACAAGAACTTTTAAAACTATCTCAGTAGTATCAAGAAATATAATCAAAGATTAATATAATAGCGCACTTCGGTCGCTGCATAGTCTAAGGGGTCACTCTCAGGCTAGACTGGTCAGCCGATGACATGGAGATCGGGGTTCGAATTAACTTCGGGTATAAGTTACTGAGATTGGATTTTCCTAAATGATTTTTCATTTTATCTCCACGCTGATATGGGAACACTTCCTCTAAATTCAACCTTTCTCATCCCTAACATATTAACGTAATTATTACATATGCGTACAGCCCTAAGGGGTAGTAAGAAGTGATGATAAAATAAGATGTTAACAGAGAGATAACACAAAAACGTATTAGCTTGGGGAGAGTATGAGAAAACCACATTGATACATCCCGTGCGGGAAACCAACACTAGTTACCCCAGTTGAGAACAAAACCGGGCCTTTTCCATCACTGGATCCCCCAATTACTAGGCTGACGCCTTAGTACGCGTGACCACAAGCACTAAAGATATAAACCATGAAGCCTGGGTTTGAGACCGGTCCGTGTATTTCAAGGATAGATTAAACAGGAAAGGTGCAATTAGTGATTGGAGTCCACTGTGATAAAAAATATATCACTAAAGAGGATGTAAAAAACTATCTATTACATTTTTATTTATTTTTGACGCCTGTAAATTACAATTCTTACACACACAAAAAGTGGTTTAAATAATATTACCTACACAAGCTGCATGTTTGTGTTTGCTAACCACACCCTAACTGCGAGTAATGTCAGACGAACCGGGCCGTTTACTTTCCAAACAGCGGACACACTTGTCATGCAAGGGCTACGTCGGGAAAAGGAAACCTTTAATTAACATATCAATGAACCCCCATTGAGGTCCAGGGTTCGTTACAAATATTCCGCTAGCTAAAGATTTGAGGACTTGCCTTGTTAGCAATTGGGCTGGGTGGACTGTCACACGTTTGGTGGACCCTGGATCGGTACCCGGATAGTATTAAACGTCGTTTATTAGATTATATTTGTGTTTTGTTTCCACCTACTACTCGGATAAATGTGTTGATCCTAGTGTTGGGTGCTAAGAGTCCGTCTCACCCAAAAGTTAAAAACCAACTTAAGTAAGTAATACATATCAATCCTGACGTCATATTGTGTGTGGGGCGGTAACCTGTATTCTTCTTTAGAAAACACCGGTTATAGCACCAGTGAAAAAAATTCAAAACTAAATGGTACGGTGCAAACGCACAGAATTTCTCTCTGCTTCATCTAAAAATGGAGAAATTTACTTAAAACTCGTAATATTTGCTAAACAAAATAATTTACATTGTTTAGGAAAACATGATAGAAAAGACAAAGCATCACCTTCCGCCAAAGAACATAAATGAAATAGAATACACATTTACGGAAACATTGATAAAAGAGGAATATTTATGTACATCAAAGAGCATAACAATCAATTTAATTTTCAAACTACCCTAAAAAATTTTTTTGGTGAGAATGAGAGTTTTCATTTGGTTTTTAATGTTAATCAAGGCCTTTATACAAAATTTAATCAAAACTAATAGAGCGGATTTCGAGCAAAATCGATTTAATCTCTTTTTGTCCTTCAGTGAACTACCTTTAATTTTAAGGATAGATAATATATCATTCCCAAAACCCCTCAGGAGGAACCTTGTGGAAACCCTAGTTAGCAAGTTTTAGCCCAATTGATAAAATGGTTTCGGCTCTAGCCCGAGATACAGACACACAGATAGACAGACTGCATCGCTAATACAACTTTTTCTGATAGAGGTTCATGAAAAGTCGACATTCATCCAAATATTGAGTTAGATTTTTTTTAGGATCCCAATATTTATCTTTCCGAGGGGTCGAGGAAAAGTAAAACCATCAATATTGTAAAACCATTATTTTAAAATTGAAAAAATTATTTGTTTGATTTAAATGTGAGTGTTATCATGTGAAGTGTTTAGAAAACTGGTCTCTGGTCCAAACTTAGTCTTCTGTCTAGTTTCCCAGTCAATCGGCCGTTAGATGAGCTCTTGAGTGTTGCTCTATGTATAAATATAAGATTCACTTTAACTAGTATAATATTGTTTCTAATACATGTGACGCGCTTCGGTGGACACATGGTCTAAGACACTACTATTGTAGTAGATTATACTGCCGATGACGGAGAGATCGAGGTTCAAATCTCAGTCTGGTGTTCTGAGGGTGGTTTTTCTACAATTGTGCTCCACTCCCCCTCCACGCAAATTCGGGTACACTTACTATACAAAATGTAGCCTTCCTAATCCCTAAACCTACTAGCGTAGTTAGTACATAAGCGTATAACCCAAATGGGTAGTAAGACGCAGTGCGAGAAAACAATACATGGGAATACAGTAACCATTTGTTAATAAAAAAGCAAATATAAATTATACTCATCGAATTCCCCATGTCTTACCAACACCCATCCATGCAGTCCTCATATTCACACTAATGGGAGATGAAGTTGTGTAAGGTAGAATTTAGAGGAAGTGTACCAGCGTTTTCATGGAGGAAGAGTGGGAAACTATTTAGGTTGGGGAAAAAAATCTCAGTGCCCTCATTCGTGATTCTAAACCTGGCCTACCCATCACTGGCAAACCAAACAATCAAGATGAGACAGGAGCCCTTACCCGCATGCCCCCAGTTGCAGTTAAATGTGAAACCAATCCTACATTTGGAGATAGTTCGTTGTTCCTCTAAAGTACAGTTTAAGAGCAAAAAAACCAACCAATTGGATCGGTCCATCGTCTTGGACAGAACAAAAGAAATATAAATCTTCCCCTAGTTGGGTATGCAAGGAGGGCGTCACGTCTCTTCATTAGCTCCCTATTGTGTTTTTTTTTATATAATATGCATCACGAGGAAAGATTTCACTTGTTTTGGGGAACGACCTGAACCGAAATCGAGGATACAGGAAGAATGCCAAAGCACGTCGAAACGGAAGAACAAAGGAACTACGTGGGAACGTATTCCGGACTACTCGCGCACGTAGAGAGAGAGATTATCTGCTCGTGAAGAATGGAGCTGTGTGAGAAGGTGTGCTGTATTGAAGGGACAGGACATAATTAGTCAAATAGTGTTTGTGTCGTATGAATAGCACCGCTTCCTGTTCCCGTGACTGTGTGGGGAGGAGATGGCGGTCTAGTCCTGGGATGTCCCGTGGATCCAGAATTAGGGAGAATACATCTACGTCCAATTTAAAAAAAATAACGATTGGTCGGCCACACATACTTCCTCATAGATTATATTCTAGTTTGAAAAAATGTATATTAAAAAATCTGTTGTCAGTACTCTTTCATAGCTGGCCCCATGGTGTAGTGGTCAGTGCACCTGGCTACGGGCCTAGAGGTCACGGGTTCAATTCCCGGATGGTATCTTGGGTATGTTTCCAGAAAGGGGAGTTACCCCAACGGTCACTAGGGTTTGGTTAGATAGTCTTAAGTGAGGTTTAAGTGTTTCCACTGGTTCTACACCCTCACTATCCCCACATACTCACTATCCCCACATACTCACTATCCCCACATACTCACTATCTCAACATACTCACTATCCCCACATACTCTCTATCTCAACATACTCACTATCACCATCACCGCATCTCATAGGGACATGGAAAGATCCTCCACGGGAAGGATGTACGATCAGTACATTTGGGCGTCTCCTGGACAACGGTACATTACATTAATACTGGATAATATTTCTACTACTGGCCTATCAAGTTTTCAAAAATCAGTTATTTATAAACTACACTAATTTTTATTTATAAAATTGAAACTACCTTCTTATATACAGTGTAAAACACTCCCCAACTACAAAATTTGAACAAATCGTTAAAGTAGTTTTCTAAAAAAATTTCAAAATAAGCCATAGGTATTTAGGCCTCCAATAGATTTTATGGAGAAAAAAAAATACCATGGTGCTATTTATGGTTTAAAACCCTCCCTGGATAATTTTATCAATTTTAAACAAAATAACTTCAGCGATTTTCTAAATTTCTGAACTTTCAAATATCTGTAATCAGTAAATTACCTTTAATTTTAGAGTAAGAATCAAAATAACAATTTGGAATTTAGGTGTGACCATATAGCTACTATATATCAAGTTTAAACGAAATCCATCAAATTATATCGGCTGTACAGTAGCCCCACGGCTTCTTTGGTTCTGACTGACAGTTCACAGCTGACTTCTGAAAGTCAACAATTAAGTATATACCTAAATTTTGACTGTCAGAAGTGACAGCTTCTAAACACATGTTTTTTGTAGATCATATGGTTCGGCGTAGGGATACATAATTTGGTCTGGTAGCTTTTTAAAGCCGTCAGCTGTCAGTCAGCACCAAAGAAGCCATGAGACTACTGTAGCCCCGTATACAGTCAAACAGACATGGGGACAGACAGACAGACAGACAGACAGATGTACAGACAGAATTGTAAGACTCCCTTTTTTTTAGTTTGTGGCACCTACTACGTAAATCATAATTTAGGGGTAGAAATTGTTTATGATTACAATATTGTAATGATATGGAATTACACATCTCAATAATTTATTATTCACCTCTATATTCAAAATTACGATATTATAAATGCGAGCGGGTAGTAAGATATATTTGTGTTAAGTTGTTAAGTTACAAGATATGGCGACATCTTTCTACGTCTCTGTTTGAAAAGCCAACTCAGTTTTGTAAACAGAAACGCACCTGGATGACCACACCCTTTTTTCTTTTGGGAATTTTCGAGAAGGAGATGTCGATAGATATACCTACTTCAAGGTACGCATCTCTTCACTTGCTTTCTTGACGAGGAGCCATTTAGGTTGAGTCTATAACATATTAATCTATATTCTAAATTTCACGTGTCGGGAATTATCATGCATATAATGCAATAGTCGGAGTCTTATTAAAATCTACAACGTGTGAGATATCTATCAAAAAACTGTTTATCTAATAAAAATAAAAAACTATAAAACATCAGAACTTTTGTTTTCTATAATAAGACATTATCCCTTTTTAATTATTATAATACAGAATAACAAACTTGAAACCAATTCAATAATTATATAAAATATCACACTAATTGTGGCGAACAAACAAATAATGTATCAGGCTAGCTCTTTTATACGTTACAATATTTAAGCTATATGAGAGATAAAAATTGCCAAATACTCCATAAACTTGATGGTGCTCAACCCACTATTTTTTGTTTTTGTTTGTATTTGATGTAACTAAACTCGTATCCAAGTATGAGATGTTATAATAATAAGATACCCAACGTATTCAATCCAACACGCACATTACAGATCTCAAAGAGCTCCATGGTTTCATATTACAATCAAGCCGCCGTATTGAGCCGGCATTGATTGGCCACTTGTCATCCAAAACCGCCAGTCATTATGATTGATTAGTTCACACCTGAGAAAGAGAACCGTTATTGTGTACCAAACACCCAAATATCAATTAAAACTACGTCACGACCTGACAAACTAACAATGTTAATAAACCAGAAGAAAGCCGTATAAAAAGTTGTATAATTTACGTGATGAAGCATAAATAATTACAATATGTTTAAATAATATGATGGAGCCAGGGGTGCTTTATATGTGTAATCAGACTCCCTGCCCACACGGCCATGCAGACCAAATGGAACAAGCAGTCAGCTTCCATTTACTAACGTTTATGTGGTCACACATTATATTTTGTAATTTTACTTGCGCTTAAAATTTAAACAAATCTCCCTAAACAAATAAGGGTTAAACTTGCTTCAGTGGCCACATGGTCTAAGGCGTCTCTCTCGCAATAGACTAGACTGCTGATATCAAGGAAATTGGGGTTCAAGTTCCGGTATAGTGTACTGAGGGTAGTTTTTACAAATGGTTTCCAACTCTCCCTCCACGCACACTTCCTCTAAATTCAACCTTCCTCATCTCTAGACCATGACCCTATAGTACATATGTGTATAACCTGAACAGGTAGTAAGGCGCGTTGCTAAAACAACCAAGAGGCGAACGTCGACTTTGCTATGTTCTTTTTCTTAGCTATAGCTCCTATCTTGGAATCAGTCATTGCTATAACATTTTCTAGAACACAGCAACACGGTTTATAGTAGCATAGCTAGCAGTACAATAGTTCATACTATAATAATTCACAGTACCATAGCTAACAGTACCGTAGTTCACATTATTCTTGAATATCTGTCATGAACATAGTGGACTTTGAACAGGACTTTTCGAATATACATAAAAATTCCTGGCATAATACCGTTATACTTATGACAAATATTCGACAACTATCGATATTACCAAGCGTATAAAACTAAACAAAACAAATCTACTGAAGAAATATTGTATTTATTTTCTATAAAGACTGCGAAAAGTAGTACCTTAAAACTCACGGTTTTTTTTTACTGCACTCCACCTTAAAACTAAATCGCTTGTCTTCTAACAAAAAAAAAATGTATATGTAAAAAAATAAAACTCTCACTAATAAAATATCTACCAGATTAAACTATGTCTCTGACAAAAGTGCGGATGTAATATGTCTGTGTACACAACTATACACTAAATATATCATCGTGGGACTTCTTTCAGAAGCCGATATCCGCCCGCTCGGTTGGGTGTGTCTGAAACTATACAATTGACACACTACTCGCGATGGAGACTTCGACGCATGAGTAGAACATATGTTTGTCTATAGATTAAAAAAAACATTGTGAGATTGAATAAATTATTAGATATTCTTCTTTTTAGAGGGGCGTAAGCACCAGACAAAATGATAAAGGAGTTTTTCACAGATTATTGAGCATTCAAATTAATCTTAAGATCGGTGTTAGCAAAGTGATATATTATTTGTTATAAGATATCCAATAAACTTTTTTTTAAATCTGGAGATGTGTAGTTATTGCACCCAGATATTTTAGTTAGTAAGTCAAGGTGAGCCTCTGTGATACTAAGAGCAACAAACCCGTTTTTAGCTCTGCACAAGATTCAATGTAAATGACATGGGTTCGTAACGGGGCTCGGTGGTAATGATTCTGAAAGATTTTGTTGTTGTGTGTTTGCCATGCGGAAATGTTACCGTTTAAAACAGTAGTTAAGAGGTTTTTTTTTAGCAATAATTATATATAATATGTGGTTTGCCTTAGTTACTCTATCGTGACAGGCTACCTGCTTTAAAAATACTTTATATTTCCCCTGAAGGGAGCGGAAGTTAAACAGACATACACCGTGATTGTTTATTATTTTTTAAAAATTAATTGGCTTCGCGCACACACACATACATACATACATACATACATACATACATACATACACACACAAGTATATTTTCAAATGATAGATAATAATGCTTGTTTTTTTAAATTTTGTTTTGTTATTCGGCTTACACTTTATTTCCCCCCACCGCGTCTTACCACCTGTTCAGTTTATAAACATATATACTAGTTAAGCTAGTGAAAATGAGAAAGGTTGAGTTTGGGGGAATTGTACCCACACTTGTGTGAGGGGAGAGTGGGAAATTAAAAAAAAATTCCCTCAGTACACCCAACTGAAATTCTAGCCTTGATTTCTCTGTCGTCGGCGGTCTAGTCTACTGCGGGAATAGCGCGCTAGACCACGCGGCCACCGAAGCGGATATGAGTTTAATTATTGTCATAGGGAATATAGTCTTGGCTCTAGACTAACAATGGTAGGTACTGCTGCTAATCGTCCCCCTTACCCTGTTCTAGTAGGCTGTATAGTTCAAGTCACTCAAAGGCAGCTCCGACATTTTAATCCACCCCCACTGTTTTGGTAAAGGTTCTGTCTTCTTGCCCAACTTGGTCTAATTGTGTCTTAAACTCCCGCACAGTAAAACCTTGAATACAAAATGATTGATGTGAATTCACACTTAGTTACAAGAACTCCCAAAACAGTTCGCCCCCTCCTTTTACCCTCAGGGTAACACTCAGTGTTACCACTCCCAAAACGCTCATTACCTATCAATGACGAAGGCCAGTTCAAATTGGTGTTGTGGCAACCGTTGACTTGTCAATCTTCTCGAGAACTGAACACGGTGCCTTGGAGCGTCATGTAGTGTTCTATTTTTATATGTAACCTTGCAACCTCCCCCCCTAACATAAAGGACCGTAAGTATGATTCAATAGAGCACAAGTACCTCAACAAGGGCGAACGCTTCTGAGGTTGAATGTTCTAAGGCAGGTGTTCATAACCTGTTTACGATTACAGACCCTCAATGGATTTCCCGATATATACCCACATCCCATGTTCCAGACTGTAGAAATAATAATTATCATCATCAGTCCCACCAGGTACAAGTAAGACTTAAAAATATATTAATAGCTGGGTTCTACTTTACATATGAATGGCTAGGAACAGAACAGTTCAAAGAAAATCACAAGAACTTTTATCATATTTATTTATAGAAAAACGGCAAATCACAACTATATGATACGTATTGATAACGGTGACAGAAAATAATAATAATAATAATGCGAGTCTGGACTACATTACTCGTAGTTCAGTAGTGGAAATCTTATCCAGGGGACACCCAAATGTACTACTCGTACATCCTTTCATTGGAGACTCTTTCCATGTCCTGATGAGATGAGGTGATGGTGATAGCGAGTATGAGGGTGATAGAGAGTATGAGGGTGATAGTGAGTATGAGGGAGATAGTGAGTATGAGGGAGATGGTGAGTATGATGGAGATAGTGAGTATGATGGTGATAGTGAGTATGAGAGGGATAGAGAGTATGAGGGTGATAGTGAGTATGAGGGAGATGGTGAGTATGAGGGTGATAGTGAGTATGAGGGAGATGGTGAGTATGAGGGAGATAGTGAGTATGAGAGGGATAGAGAGTATGAGGGTGATAGTGAGTATGAGAGGGATAGAGAGTATGAGGGTGATAGTGAGTATGAGGGAGATGATGAGTATGAGGGTGATAGTGAGTATGAGGGAGATGGTGAGTATGAGGGAGATGGTGAGTATGAGGGTGTGGAACTAGTGGAAACACTTAAGCCTAATTAACCAAAACCTAGTGACCATCGGGGTAGTTCCCCTCAAGCGAAAAATACCCACGGTATCAGCCAGGAATCGAACCCGGGACACCTAGGCTCGTAGCCAGGTGCACTTACACCAAGGGGCCGGTTATTGTAATTTAATAACAATTGTTCATAGATCTAGTCCTATACCCCCGCTACACCCCCGAGGGGTACCCTCGGTTAGGAGCCCTTGGAGGCGTCATTCTAGCAACACTCCGGAATGTCGATGGCGGGGAGAAGAGGGTTCATATCCCAGTCAGGTGTACTGAAGATTGTTTTTCATAAATGGTTTTCCACTCTCCCTACTCGTAAACGCAGGCACGCTTCCTCTGAATTCAAACCTCCTCATCCCTAACACACTATTGTAATTAGTACACATACGTGTCAGCTGAACAGGAAGTAAGACGCAGCGATTAAAGAAATGTTTAAAATCTGTCAATAAAATTAATGTTGATACATTTTGTATTTTTAAAAACCTTGATTGGCAATGCAAAGAATTTGTGTTTCAATGCTTAGTGTAAAACTATGAGCCCCTAATACTGCCCTTATTTGTGGATAGTTCAGGGGTAAGGGGGGAGGGAAATATTGTGGTCCAGAGGAATAAAAGGTTATGTGTATATCTTTTAATCTACTACCTCATCTTACTACTTGTCCAGGCTATACGCATATATGATGATTACTATAATGAGGTAGGGACGAGGAGGAAATCATTTTAAAGGTAATATACCCACATTTGCATGGAAGGACAGTGGGGAAACATTTGGGAAAAAACACCCTCAGTAGACCCGACCGAGATTTTAACTCCGATCTCCCTATCAGCCAGTCCAACACTAGGGTGACGCTTTAGACCAGTGGTCGGCAAACTTTTTTTTTGTAAAGGGCCAAATAGTACATAATATTTTAGGGTCTGTGGGCCAAGAGGCAAACTCGAGGATATTACTGTTCAGCGTAGGAATTGTTTTCTGAAAGGCCTTTTTCCCTACCAGAAAGCTATTATATAGTAGGATTTTGGTAGGAAAAAAAATCTTTCAGAGAGTAATTCCAACCGTGAATGGAGTATACATGTAGGTAGGTCTGCCAACTTAAATAACAATAAAAACAGTTTTTACAAATTTACTGAACAAAATGTTACGGAATAATAATAATAATACTGTAATTGTTTAAAATACAGCTTTACTAGTGAGAAGAATGGAATTTTGTATTTTGAGACATTTCACCAAATTAGGGTTCAAAGCTAGTACTCCCTATCTAAATTGATTGCAAATGTTCACTTGTTAATGCTGACTTCTATCGAGATTTTACGTATTTCAGTATTTCATTTTTGAAAATGTTTTTTCACACACGTAATTGTTGCAAAATACAAATATATAACCCCAAAAATATTATTTTAATATGAGTATATTCATCGCTTTAAAGACATTTATAGAATTCTGTTGGATTCTTTTCTTGAAATTTGCCTTTTAGCATATCATAATCCTGGAAATTAATCACTTCAAATCGAATGGTTGGTGTAAGCTCCTCAATTAAACGGTTGATTGAATTTTGAAATATGGAAATGTCTTCTGAGCTTGCATCAAGATACAAAAGATGCTGCTGGATTTGGATTTGAATTTGAAAATATTAAATTCATATTTAGCTCGTGGGCCATACAAAAAGAGACGGTGGGCCGGATTTGACCCGTGGGCCATAGTTTGTCAATCCCTGCTTTAGACCATTCGGTCGCTCAAGTGCTAAGAAAGTTAATATATCTATAATCATGTATTCATATGTCAAGTGATGTGATGCAGTTGTCACATTTGATACATATTATCAATACATATTAAATTCCATAATCATATAGAAAATGTTATGACTGTTGGCCAAAACAAAATGTCTTTTTTAAAAGGTGTTCTAAAGGCGTCCGTTGGTAAGAGTATCAAGGTACGTTCTCCTTATAAATAGGTGAGATCACTCTTAGTGACTGTGTAATATTTCCTAGATATCATCTTGACAGATAACGGGGCCCTTGGTGTAGTTTTCAGTGTACTTGGCTCCGAGTCTAGTGGTCCTGGGCTCGATTCCCAGCTGGTACCTTGGGTATTTTTACCAAAAGGGAAGATACCCCAACGAACACCAGGGTTTGGTTGGTTACGTTTAAGTTAGGTTTAATTGTTTCCACTTGTTCCACACCCTCATAATCACCATCATCATCAACTCATCTCATCTCATCGGGACGTGGAAAGAACCTCCATGGAAAAGATGTACTTTCGGGCGTCCCCTGAGCAGCGGTACGTTAGTACTGGCCAATATTTCTACAAACTGGGCTACGAGTGATGTAGTCCAGACTCGTAATATTATTATATTAACGGGTTTCTATGTATGTTTACGTGTCGCAGTATCCAGTAAAGACAAACCCATAAAAAGATCTCGACAACGCTCGCAGAAATCACAGGCACCTGTAAGCCAAGGCCGGCGAGTGAGAAAGTAGATCCCTAAACACACACCGAAAAAAACAACACCTCTTATCTCTCTGATCGACCCGCCAGACAGATTAAGGTTACCTTGGTCGGTTTCACGTGGGAGGTACCCGATAGAGCTTCCAAGAGTAGCGTTCTCCTGCTTGACCCGGCGAGTATGTACCGCATGCACCCTATCATTTGGTTCGCTGGATAATTCTGGAGTGTTTTAATAGAGAGTTTAACTAGGCGTGAGCTGTTACATGGCCACTTAGAGAGATACGTTATCGCTATTTACACTACTTACTATCACAATAATCACTCTAGAAGATCATTCAAGAAAATATAAAAAATATACATTTCAAGGACGGTAAAGATAAATACACGCAAACCGCAACTTACGACACTTTTCAATTGCTACCAAGCCCTGCACTTGAGGCACTTGTTTTGCAGATGCGACACAGTTTTTTCAGTGTTTAACTTACAAATAAAAGGACTACAGAGTTTATTTTAGTTACAAATGTGTTATTAACTACATCTAGGTCCGTATGGACGTGTAATGATGGAGGAGAAGATGCCAAAGGAAATTATGGAAAAGTATGCGGAAAATAGACCATAAGGGAGGTCAAGAAATACATGGGAGGAGTGGATAGTATAAAGTGTGCAAGTGAGAGGAGAGTATTGGAAGCAATTAAAGGAGGAAGAATGGTCTAAGGATAGAGGAAGATGAAGGTATTTCACTAAACTGACCCGGCCTCAGGCTGGAAACAGCTGATGATGATGATGATGATCATGATCATGATCATGATGATGATGAAGATGATAATAATGAAGATGAAGATAAGGGCCGCATATGACGATAGTAGTGCAGTATATGCATTGATAAGTGAAAAAATAAGCCTTTGCCTATAATTTTACAAATATTGAACAAATTATTGAAAAAAATTGTTGGACCTATTTGAATCTGAGATGCAATGTAATCTATTTAGAATTAATGTTTAATGTTCAGCCGAGACAGAGAATTTTTAATAGAAAGCTTAGCTTAACTGGTTTCGGTGGCCGCATGGTCTAAGGTGTTTATCTTGTGCTATACTAGACTACCAATGACAGGAATATCGGGGTTCGAATAATGGTTGGGTACACTGAGAGGGTTTTTAAAAAAAAATCGTTTTCCACTCTCTCTCCACGCAAGTGTGGGTAATTTTCCTCTAAAGTCACCCTTCCTCATCCCTAACTCACTATCGTAATTAGTGCATATGCGTATAAACTGAACAGGTAGTAAGACTCGGTGCTAGAGTAGATTAAATATTAGCTTAGGTTAGATTTATTTTATGTATTTATGAGGGGCAGATTAAAATTAATAATGTGGGTAGTACCCCCTTGCCTCCCCTCCCCCCCTAAATTTGGAAGATCAGGCCGGTCCATGCATGCTATGCATGTGTTATAATGATCACATTGTGTACCGGAACCAAATATCTGACGAGTAAGTCACTGAATTCTCGCGAATATCCGGTCGGTTACCTATCCGTACCTCTCTCCTTCCCCTTCTCCCGGATGAGAGGGTCAAGGTCACAGCATCCCAGAGGTCCCGGATCTAGATCACCTTGCTAATGATGAGTGTTGTTAAATAGCGCTCCACTCTCACACATCAGCCAAACGATTGTCTGGGTGAGTAACGAAACTGCGAGGAAAACTTGGCAATCTGCGGCGTTAAAATGGACTCGATTGAACCAAAGTAAGTGATCGGTAATAATGGAGATAAGACTCTCTTACCCTCGTCACATCACGTTTCGTTTCTTCATCGAGATGTGCTTTTATCATTTCTTAGGTGTTTACAACGGAGATTAGAAACACAGGTTATAATATAATTATAGAAGAAGATGTGTAAGGGAGAAATTCAAGAGGGAGAACAAGACTGGAAAATATGAATCAGATGGGGAACGATGCCGGAAGAAGAAGGTGTAACATAAAGATAGGAAAAAGAGAAGGCTTCAGCAAATCAATTGCAAGATTGATGACCGAAGGATATTTTATAAAATATAGCCTGTGTTTCTAAACTCCATTTTAAACATATCTATATACACCCGAACAGATAGTAAAGACAAACTTCTCTGTCTGTCGGTTTTTTTGTGTGTATATTATGCAAGTATACACATATAGAGAGAGAGGGAGAGACAGAAAGAGGAAGAGAGAGAGAAAATGTCATCTTTAGCACACTGGATATCTTCCATGAGGGAACTGCACGGCTACTATTGGGAAACAGCGTTTTCATTCTTTCGTTTTTGTGTGGTGAATCTTCTCTCAAATATAAGACAAGTTTCGTAAGGCTGGTTAGTTGAGGTTGCCGGTGGCTCCTCCTTACCCCGGCACACCACCTCCCGATATATATATATATAAGGACCTCGTTAATTCGTACTAATTGAGACCTAAGCTTATTATAATTAGTGAAAACTCTTATTAATCGAGAAAAGGGTCTACAGGGAGGCAGCGTAGTTTCATAAATTTTAAATTACAGTTGAATGAGTTTTATATAAAAAAAATTACGTTCATTTAACTGATGTTCAAGACGTAGCATGTACTGTAGTTTTATATTTACAGTACATCGGTTTACTTTACAGTAATAATAATAAGAAGAAGGAGCAAGGATGAAAGACAAACAATGATTGTGTATGAATGCGTGGTGCATGCCTCATGGTTGCTATTTTATTTGTTACCAGCCAATGAATGACCCGCTCTTCACTATGGGTGTGTTTTATAACATGACCATGCTTTTTGCCCCTGGGTTCTTTTTCGAGACAACGAATTTATTACATGTATACTATTAATATTATTATTATTATTATTATTATTATTATTATTATTATTATTATTGGTTCCCATAGTTTAGGAGCTAGAACTTTAAACGAGTTAAAATGTGTTATTTAGCCACAGTTTTATTTTATTTCTTGTGAAACAATATAGTGGAAGTAAATTTTAACTACCCTATATATTAACCGGACGTCCTAGTTATGCCCATGAGAAATTTCAGCACACCCGGTTGAGTGGTTTTTGCGTGACCGAGTAACGTACAAACACCAACTAATTTTTTATAAAATTAGTAGGATTTCGTGATATACTAGTGTCGCGATTATCCGGCCCTCCGTGTTATCCGGCCCAGTCCTTGGCGTCAAAAAGATCGTTTTAAAACAAACAAATCATTACATCTCCACTAAAAAACATTTACTAAATTTATAATTTAATCAATTTGATGTTCAATTTTCACTTGTTGTTCTTGCTTTGTAGCCAATGTTCCGTTTACAAAATAAGGTTCTGTATAGTAAAAATTTAAAAAAAACTTGTTTAATTTTTACCGTCCCCCTACAATTACTTTATTCCTATTTTACAACATAATCAAAAAATGGGCAGATTCTATTAAAAAAAAAAGTTAAATGTTTTGTGCAAATTTTTTTAAAAAAGTAGGCAAAACCTATACCGAAAATCTTTCACATTCAGATTCCGTATTATCCGACTTTTCCGTTATCTGGCCGTCACTTTTGGCCGGATAGTCACGACTCTAGTGTAGCTGTCATAATTATTTCGGTACAAGTTTCTCTGATGATTTAAGCAGCACGAAAGCACGGTCCGTGTGTATTGGAGGTACTACACAGCGTCCACAGTCGTCATAGCAACGGTTGTGTCTGATATCAACACCGCCGCAGCAATCATCGGGTGCGTCTATATGTGGAAATATCACGCATACTCACGAGCGTGACCTTGGGAATAGCGAAAGGGGAGGGAGGTCTGCCAAATGTCAATTGTCAACGAGACACGCTAGCATGACATAATTATTATATGTTTTCTTACATTTCGTGGCCCCTTCATTTGTGTTCTTCCTCAGAAATTTGTTAATTTTGAACGTTTTCTTGTTCAGATTGCGCCTTACAATGAAGATCGTTGATCGTTTGGATAGCAAACCACTTTTTTTTTCCCCTCAAAACAGGACAGTTTTCACCACAAGTGCACTTCTTATAATTTTTTTTTTCTAAAATAAACAGCATGCACACGAACAAATATTAAACAGTATGTCCTAAAGACTCAAGGATATCAAGTTTTTAACACAAGGGGAGAAAAGGTTTTTAGGCTTATTTGGTTTGTTTTTTAGCTTTGCACTTAAAAAGTTCTATGTTAAAAAAATTGCAGTACTCATGGAGCGGATTTTGCCTATAAGCCTTTTTTCCCCCTTGATCGTAAAATATAAAGACTTGAGATATATATGCATTTAACACTATTATGAACAAAATATATTAATTGTATATTGCCTATAGTTGCCGATTCTGTTCGTTTTTACCTATTTTATGCATAGAAGCTTATTTCGGCTTTGTCCTCTGTTTCTTTTCCCCCCTAAGTTATGAACTTTCTTTTAAAACAGCAGCCATTGCAGGAGAAACGATTAAATTACTCGGGAATGGAAAGTTTTCCATTTTGTTCCTTGATATCGTGTGTAGTAGAACGAAGCTGCTAAAATTATTAAAAAACATCACACAATAGATCCAATCTCACTACTGGGAGTCTAGAAAAGTATCTAGTGTCTAACAGAAATATGAATTACCCGTAAGCCCGTTTCGATGATCACGTGATATAACGCGCTACTCTCGCAATAGACTAGACTGCCGATGACGGGGATATCGTGGTTTGAATCCCGGTCGGTTGTACTGAGGGTGTGTTTTCCCTAAATTGTTTTCCACTCTCCCTCCAGACACATGTAGCTACGCTTCCTCTATATATAGCCTTCCTAATCCCTAAAACCATTAGTGTAATTAGTGCATCTGCGTACAACCCGAACGGTTAGTAAGATGCGGTGCAATAAAATATCCACGAGAGTGCAATACCAGCCGGGTCGTGTTGCAACGAGGACCGAGGGATACGCCCCATTACCAAACCTGTCTTGAGAAACATTTTGGCAAAGGGTTGCGACGAATGGGGTACACCTCGTTCCGGTGGGCGGGTGTCCAACCCTTTTTCGGTGACGCGGACCGCATGGTAGATGACGGACAACCGACGATCCTCCATCAATCTCGCCCGTGCAATCATTTAGAACTGTTGCTCGCGACTGGGGACGAATTACAAACGGCTGTCCCGAAATAAAACGGCGACACGTAATCCGTCTGTCCGATTGTTCGGCTGTTGTTTGGCGAGAGATCGGGGACGTTATGTAACGAAAGGCTTCGTGTGAGTTGGCTGCGCGGTGACAGGCCTTGATCTGACCGGGGAGTACTTGGTTTCCTCCCTGTCTGATCACTGGAATGGTTGCAAATTACCACAACATTTATTTCCTGTTATTGCTCCAGAAGAATGTTGATGGGGTCCCTTCAAATGTATCCTCCATGTTAGGTATTATTGGCATTATTCACCCTCCTTAACCTGTTCGCTTAGGTAAAATATCTTTGATCAGTTTTGTATTGAAACAAATGACAGATAGAACTCTACATATTATTAGTGGGAAGGCAGCCAACGCCGTTGCCCAAATGCATGTTCTGATGTCCCAGAATGGTAGCGCGAGAACATTGGCCTGTCTTGGAATGCTGCCAGGAGAAGCAGAGCTAGTCTAAGCTATTAATGGACCTCATCACTCAGTATGACACTCATTAGTCGGGTATCCACTCACATATATTACTGAGTGAGGTATGAGACTATGTATGATTGGTTGAATGGGGAGCGAGTGAGGGAGGTCAGTTATTTGGTATGTTTCTAACAATATTTGCCTAACCTGGGTACACCCCACGACACGCCGAGCTTCCAAAAAATCAATCATAAGTGCACTAACCTAAATTATACATACAAATCTAGAATTTACGATTTTTTCTTGAGGTATGACCATACATCTCAATATCATAGATGAATGAAATTCATTTAACCTTATCGGCTGTAGCCCGAGGCACAGAAGGAAATAAAAAAAAACTTTTTGGATAAGAAGGGATCTAAAACATTAAGATTCAGGATAAATTATTATTATTACTACTATCACCGTTTCTTACTACCCGTTCGGGTTGTACGCACTTATGCTAATGTGTAATGGTAGGGTGATTGTGAGATGAAATGGAGGACCTACAGTTAAACGTGGGATCCGAACCACGGTGGAGGCCTGGCATTCCACGCATTCACAAGTTGTGATTAATACACGTCTTGTCAGAGGTGAAGGAAGGGTTGGGCGATCAGATAAATCTGTGCTGGGACCGAGGATTGAACCCCGGACTCTCAGAACAGAAGTCTGACACCTTACCCCTAAGCCACCAAGTCACCCTTCCTTGATAAATTCTAGGTAAAAAATGTTCACGATTACAATACTTTATATATGAGAAAGTAAAACTTCAATAAACCACCTTAAAGCTAACCTTACCTAAAAAGCAACTTTTAGCGCTCAAACCCGCTTTGGTGTTCGCATGGTATAAGGTGTCACTCTCGCGGTAAACTAGACTGCTGATGATGGGGAGATCGAGATTAGAATCTTGGTCGGGTTGTACTGAGGCTTTTTTCCTAAATGGTTTTCCACTCTCCCTCCACGGGAATGTTGGTACACTTCATATAAATATAGCCTTCCTAATTCCTAAAAACCATTAGCGTAATTAATGCATAAGCGTACAACCCAAACGGGTAGTAAGACGCGGTGATTTTTAAAAAAAATTTAGCGTTCAGATTGGATACCCAAGCTCTAATATGTCTCACTTAGAATCGAAGCCAGTCACATCTAAGTCAAGTAAATGTGCTTCTGTTTGTGAATGATCCAGTCTGATGTTAATGGTGCCATTGCCTTCAGACTAGTAAAGTCAATTAATTGATGAGGTCACATGTGTGCGGTACTAAACAGGTTTTTAAAACCGCAATCAATGTTTCAAATCACGAAATATCGGCCATTAAATTTCAACGGTCCGGTTAAAGTTTGATGCTCGGGATAGCGATACTGTCTGCTCCTATCACTGCCTGGTGATCAGCTTTATGGACTGACTCACATTATGGTCGAGATTTCTTACATTAGGACAGGTTTCATATCCTGGTTATCTCACATGAACATTATTATTATTATTATCGAGATTTAGATATGAATTAAATAAGGGGAATGTTGTGGTACATATGCTACCTTTTACAGATTACTGTTGGATAATTGATAGCAGCTTTTCTGCTAATGTATTATATCTTATATATTGACTATCTGAAGAAAAAAAATGCCCTCATTTTATTTCTTCCAATCCAGTTTTAAATAGATTTTATAAAATCTAATCAAAAATTTAAAATTCCAACATCGAGTCACACGTGCATAGGGGCTACCAATTTTAAAATGTCAGCCCTTTGCGTGAGATAGATATCACGCAATGCTCATTACAGACAAACTCTTTATTTTATTAATATTGATAATAATTTAGAGCTGCACAATGAAATTTTAGCAAATCTAAAAAACACTTCTATAGAAACTGAATGTTATAAATAAATCACGTTTAGTAGATAGGTTAACTTTCAACCTAAACTTCCATCCCACCTTATTTTTCCTGTGACTTC
>CABFWB010007086.1:0-27534 GCA_902151455.1 Timema bartmani | reverse complement strand
GCGTTAGTGTACAGGGAAAATGTTACCAGTTGCTACCTCTCAGGTTAATAATAATGCCAATAAATGTTGTGTTGTGACCCTCCTAATAAATTATATAATTCGATTCACAAATCTCCATTCTGTGTTCCTATAACATTGCCCTTTCATTTCGCTTGGATTTAGGTCTTTAACAATCAACTCAAATATCGCTTATTTTGACTTTTCTAAGGCCAAAATTTCATATTTTGACCCATGTTTACAGATCTCTCTTATCTATAGAAACATAGAATAGAGTTTTGTATTCATTCCAGTGAAGACCAAACTTCAATACTACTAATAGTTTTATCAAAATCGTGATAGAGCTTAACACTTGAGTGACACTGTATTGTATTAGCTCCCCTATGTAGCCCCCTTAAGGCCATTTTCGAAAAATTTTAAATTTTCAAAATTTGTCATAAGTAAACGAGCTTTAAATTAATTTATTTTAGAAAAATCAACATACATTATTATCTACAGTGTAAAATATACCAATTTTAAAAAAATCAGTAAAATTATTTTGAAAAAAATTATCTCAGCAAACTAGGCCCTATCTTTAAATGCTTACTTTTTAAGAAAAATAAGCAAATTGAATTACTTATCACGCAAAAAACTATTTTGATTCTCATTTTAAACCAAATCATGTGTGCCATTTTTAAAAGATTGCAGTGCTATTTGTCGTTTCAAACAATTCCGATATCCTTTTTAAACACAATCGTTGGATCCCATTTTTGAAATATTTCAATTTTTTTTTAATTAGTAATCTGTAAACCATCCTTAATTTGGGGGCTAGAGACAAAATAAAAATTGAATAAAATCCATCACACCGTATTAGCTCTATCCCTTAATGTGGACAGACAGACAAACATAATTGTAAAATCCACTTTTTGGGGTTTGGAATCACATAAAACATAGATTAAGCATTATCTCGAAGCCGAAAATGTTCATAATCATTTGATCACAATACTGTTTTTATTTATAATAAAGTCAAAAGCCACTGCGTTTTACTACAGTTCAGGATTAGGGAAGAGTAAGGTATAATTCTTCTGGAAATTTTCCCGCATTTGCGTGGAAGAAGAGTGGGAAGCCATTAAGAAAAAACAACCTCATACACCCAACGGATATTCGAACCCCAACCTCCCCAGAACCAGAAAACCAGACTAAATGAGCTTGACATGTGTCCACAGATGCTTATTTACATGAAGGGGGTCACATCTCTCTTTAAAAAAACAAATAGAAAGTTATTCTAGTGCACTCAAATAGGACTATAATTTGGATGAATATTGAGAGAAAAAATCTATATCCCTATTAATAAAGTAACATAGATGAAAAAAGAATATAGTATGATAACATCAATGTTATAGAACCAAAACCATCGGTAATATTTAAAAAAAATTGAAACTGTAACTGAAATTTATTTGTAATAAATGAATATGAAACTCATGTATCAATTCAGAAAATTGTATTAAACCTAATAATAAAAAATTACTATTATTAAAACAAACATATAGACATATCGCTTTCTCGAACATTGCTACTAAACATTGCTGGTTGAAAATAATCTATGAGGAAGGCATCGAACCCTCCACATCTATGTTCAATGTAGGCCTATATCACCGTTGGACTGTACTATAAGCATGTCCTGTTTTCCGTGTCAGGTTGATCCCACCATTTGATCTCGCTGTAACTGAGCCAACTCTTTAGGTAAAAGGCTACACTAGTTAATGTAGTAATAACACTATTGATCGAATTTACAATTTTATGATTAGTTTTTTTTTAGCACAGCATCTTCTACCCGTACGGGTTATGCACCTATGTAGAGCTACTAAATTACTCTAATGTTTGAGCAGCAGAGTGGAAAATTATTTAGGATAAACTACGCTCAGTACACCTGAGCGGAATCAAGGCCCGACCTCACCGCCTTGGCAGTCTAATCTATTGCGAGAATGACGCCTTAAACCATGCGGCCAGTGAAGTGGGTATTAGTAACTAAAAGTATTTTCATATATCAGAAATTCTTGTAAAATGTGTTCAATAGTTAAAACCTTAAAGTAAAAAATATATAATTAGAGTAAATTTTAGTTAAATGTGTTAGGTACCTACAAAAAAGCATAAATGCAACATTTAAACTATTAGCATCCAGAGTGGTTTGGACATTGGAAGTTGGAGCTCAAGAAGCTTATCTGCACTTGAGATCAAGCTATTTCTGTCTTTTCTTCCTTTACTTGGGGGAGATAATGACTCATAAATACCTGGCTGGCTACCATCCTCACCTCACTCGGACAAATGGGGTAAGTTAGGGAATTATTAACACACAAGGACCCCCACCTAAACATCTTTTACTCCTTCCCTAGCAGTTTACAGAATTTAGAATCCCCCCCTTCCCCCCCTCCCGAGATGATATTTTTTTTCTTCATAGCCTTCAACTTTCAGTTCATCGTGTCGTGACATTAAGTATTAAGGGGAAAATACCCAAGGTACTAGCTGGGAATCGAGACCAGGACCCATAGGCTCTTAACTATCTGCACTGACCACTACACCACGGGGCCGGTCACAGAGTGCGTGATGGTAGATAAACAGCTTTTTGGAAGTTTGAATTGACAAATAGGATGAAGGATCCGAAGGAGAAAGGGATGGGGAAAATACAAGGAACGTGGTGACAAAAGATAGGAAATGATGGAAGCAGCTGACGAGATCAACCAGTGTAAGATATAGAGGGCTGCCAATCCCGCATTGGTTGTAATATATACATTTAGAATTACTTAAAGAATGTTTGTATGAAAAAAAAAACGCTGTAGTAACTCCCGTATAAGCTGTTCGATATCTTCGAAAGGCTGACTTGCATCTATTCCAGCTACAGAACTTATCAATATACGGAATATGCTTTGAAAATATCTCACTTTCACCCACCCATTCCAGATGTAATTAAATTAGCACGGTAAGCGTCAACAATCGTTTCTTATCTATCTGCAGGTTTAATAGCTTATAATTTAGCTTTTTCAAATTTAGAATTTAGGCAGACACATGCGGGTTGCGGGAGTTGTTAAAGTGGAGCTTGCTATTGCCACTCACAATATTCTAAATTGGGTACGGCTAGAGGTAAGAATGCTTAATAGAGTTTACGCTGAAACGTGTTTGAGGGAAGGTTTGGTCTCGGGGTGAAGTTCGGGTATTTGGAAGAATGAGTCTTTCGTGAAGCGTATTTGGAGTAGTGGTAGGGGTGTTTGGAGGGATGTTTTGGCTCAGAGTGTAGTTTGTGGTCTATGGAGGTGTTCTCAGGGTGGGGCTTCCAGTCAGGGTTGTGGTGTGGTTGACAGTGGTTATTGAGTTGAAGCGGTGTTTGTGGTGTGACCTGTGGTGGGTCTTGCATTAAGGCCTGTGATGGTTCCAGCAAAGTTACTAGTGGTGTGGCGTTCAGTAAGGGTCGAGGTAGGTTTTTCAGTGAGTATTACAGGCGGGCTTGTAGTAAGGCCTGCGGTTGGACCGTGCAGCAAGTTTTGCAGTAGGGTATCTAGTGATTCTTTCACTGGGGCATGTATATGTACAAGTTATGTTTTTGCAGGTGTCTTTGTGGATAGTTTAGCAGTGGTGCATTTGCTAGGGTAATCGGTGGGACTTGTAATGGTTTTCGCAAGGGTGGTTGCTATTGGGCTTACAGTGGGGGCTTGTAGTAATGGTTGAATTGGCTCTTGCGTTGAGGCATGCTGTGAGACTTATGGTTTTTGCTGTTGAGCTGGAATTGGGATTTGTGTAACAAATGTTTATGTCGATGGCATAAGGGGCCAATATGTACCATCAATGCATCAATTAAATGCTTGGCTGTAACACAGACTTGGCACATTTCCACGTTTACTATTTCCACAGATGCCAGGCCTTGGCACCATATTGTGTTCTCTTCCACCATTGCATCCAGAATTTGGCACAATTCTGCGTTTTCAGGTGCCCTTTCAAAACTTCTAAGGTTCTCGGTGCACCACGGGTTTCTACCTGTATTCATATAAATAATAAAGAGTTACATGAACGTTTGTTTGAACCTGTATTTTCTAAATGTTTCTTTCTAATATAATTCTACTATATATTCGATCATCTCGTTTAATGCGCAGGATATTATCGATACCTATGAAATGATAATATGTATCTATTAACGTGTTAGCTATATTTACAAGAAAATAAGTTTCTACTCTCCAAACATTTTTTCTTACTATAGTTCTACCATGTTTATAATAAACTCGTTTTAAGGATGCTAAATAAATATAAATAAACTATTTAATTGATGGAAAAAGCATGCACTTGTTCTAATTAATAATTGTACATGACTAGTTAAGCTTGGGAGATCAAAATGATCTTTAGGCTACGGACATAACCACATCAAGTATCATAATTGTAAATTTGAAAATTGACTCCTGGACATGGGAATTGAACCCAGGCCACTTAGCTTAAAAGTACCAATCCAGGATATCCAGATATCCAGGATAGGTCCCGTGCTCAGGGTAGTTCATCACTCATAATTTAAGGCAGAGTCTATGATAGACGTGTGGATATCATTGGATACCTATTGAAAGTTTGTGCTGGCAGGTAAAAATTTATTTAAAAAAATCCCGTGTACATGCGTGTATTCATGCAGAAAATAATATTTTATAAACGATATGTCAATAGAATTATGTCGAGTGAAAAAATAAATATTACCATCCAGTCCATCTAAATAGTCAGCTTTTTATTATTTGGGGTGAGTGCGTTTACAAGCACTCCGATACCCAAAGGCAACGTATTATAATAATCGATGATTTACCGCTTTATGTACACGGGAATGCATACTTAATCTGCGGAACGGAGATTACAGTAGCTAGACCTTGTCCCATAGCAGTGGTATAGAAATTCAATGCCACATTCATGTTAGGATTAGTTCACATCGCATCGCGCACATCCTCATAATTGAGAAACTAAACCTCATTGTTGTCATACATGCCACTGTCCATAATGATGTAAAAATTCAACAAATACTTGTGAACACCCTGGTATAAATTTACAACGGCCACGTGAGGTAAATAAGGTTTTTGCCCGAACTTTACTCATAACAAGTTCAAAAAGTGTTTAGCCAGTGTGTGGAGACCGTCTTTGACAAATAAGCCCAAAATTAAGTTTTACCCCTTCCCTTTACCCGAAGTTTATAACGTTAGCCAACTTATCCTCTTGAGAGGTACACCATTTGGGCCATCCACTAGCTTCTTGTTTGATTTTCAAAAATATATAGGTGTAGCCAAGAAACAAGCCGCCAGAGCGTGTCTGACGTTCTTAGACGGACATATTGCTCCCACACTTTGTGCACTGCTTCGGTGGTGTAGCCTTTCTCAATGGTTTTGTGGATTTCGGCAATAGCCCAGAAGCCTATCAGCCAAAGACCTTTGTTTTCGTCGTAATAACATTTTTTTAGTAGAGTGACTTACTACCTGTTCCGGTTACATGCCATAGTGACGTTTGCCTTGGTTTATTATCTGCCGTGCATCCGCATTGGCAATACGAGCAAGAATACATTTAATCGAGGCATCACGGGAACATTGACTAGTCCTTTAAATTAATCAATGGGTGGGAAATTTGGCTCTAAATGGACCTCTATGGGTTGATGGGGTATTTTATGTACTTGCAAAAGTAAGAAAATAATTAACAATACGTCCAAACATTTGATTATCTCTCCACGACAAAGGTCTGCTTCGTAGTAGAGTTTAATACAATTTGTACGCCCACCAAAAAATGTCTCCCTAGCGCTAAAAAGATCCTTTCTGTACGCCTTATACTGGAGCACAAATTTCCTAAAGTATATGGCATTACATTATATCGCATTAAACATGCACTCCCACATTTATACAAGCGCTTAGCCAGCATTCTTATAATTTTCACGCAGGTCATGCATAGCTTCATATCGCGTCTAGAGAGTCTCACGACGGCTGTTTTTGACTGGGGTGGTCATGTCATTATAAAATAATTTACACCCATGACAGTAAAATCCTCAAAACAGGTTGTCAGTGGTGATGATATCTCCAGCTTTAACATTGCCATCTACGCATCGTCTTACATATATTCTCATGGCCACTAACTGCAAAAATGATAGAGTCTTTATGTCAGCGGGCCTCCCAGTAAAGTCATTGTACGGCTAAGTGCGACACTTGGTCCGCCCATTGTTAGCTAGCGTAAGGAACGATACAGACGGTATCTGCCTTAAGGTGACTCCGAAGATAAACCAACATGGCCAGTCCAGTGATAGTATACGCCTCTTTGAAGGAATAATCTTCTCTATTTGCCATGGGTATGTCTCTAAACTTGATCAAGGCTTTCCGCAGTATATCGATATATTTCACGCAATACGATTCCATCCACGGTCGAAATTAAAGATGAAACTGTCTTTGACCAGCACGTCCCAACACACATTAAAGTTATCCCTTCCCTCGACCAATATTTCGATGATACCATAGTCCTCCTTTTGGTAGTAGGTAACCTTTACGCACCAGGTTTATCCTCTTGTTTACAAAATGGGGGAAATGTCCCTTAGTCAACGATCCATACAAGCCGAACGTTTTATTTATCTCTGACAACGATATAGGCAGCGATTTCAGCAGTCCGATAATGTGGTGGCATAGGAATATGATTTTTCTATAGTTTTGCTATGACCGTTCACCAGTTCATAGAGGATGGGAGCACAAATTCACATTTAAATGGCACGAGAAATGGTTTCCATCCTATAACTAACTAGTTTAATAAATTGTAATATAACATATACAATAATTTACAAACGTTGATAGTTGGTACATGTTAACTGTATATGGGTAAACTATTTTAGCTCTACAATATTCTTGGACCATGCAGAGTTCTTAAGTTTAACAACATCCTCTGATGAAGTACCGGACACAACTGTGTTGCTAGTCAGTCAGTCAGTTTGTCCCTGGATGAACTCTGGGTCATGAACCAGCCGTTCATCCCTAACTGGAATTTACATGATCAGTACAGAAGCCTTTGTCTCAAGACTAGGAATGTAACATTAAGCTAGACGGCCGTCCTAAGTTGCAACAATCCGTAGTTTCAACTATGCATTTCTGTAGCTGCACATTCTTAATTATGAGGGTACACTATGTTCTACATGTTGTTGGCTCCCAACAGTTCTTTTTCCGATCTGGAATCCATTTTATCACCTCCATCGTGTATCTGAGGATAAAATTGGTGGCATGTTCCTTGGTGCTATGCGCTATGAGAATGACGTCCTTAATTTTGTGTGTTTTTACTTTTATAAAAATTTTAAATTTTTTGTCATAGTGGTGTCACCCTCAAATACACTAATCCTATCGCCCCCACAATTTGTTCAATGATGGTCATCGTCAAAAAATGAAGACAGGTCTAGCAACACGTTTGTGTTATTCAAATGTTAGGTTAATGCAATTATGTGTTGGTCGCATCGCGCCCTGAAGAAGAGTTTCTTGCCTGCATTTAAAAACTAGAGCACAAGCATAAAATTTCTCTTTTTTAAGGTCGGCATCGATGGAGCCTACTTAATTTTGCAGAAACTACTACAAGAACGAAGTATCTCGCATAATTTACCAAAAGTCTCGTAACACTTATGAGAATAATTTGGCTTTTCCAAACTGAAAAATTGCCCACACACCTCGCAAAGCTTTTGGTCTTTGCGGCTCAACATGTTATCCCTGCATTAAATCTGGACTTTTGTGGATATCGAAACATTTCTGGTTCACAAGCCACCACCTGCAGTATTTACATACATCAGGTTGATATCCACCTTAGACCGTTTTAAAGATGCATTTTATCCACACAGATAAATTGTGCGCATTCTTTGTGTTGTAAGGCACGTGACATTCGTTGCAAAAGTACAAACAGTTAAGTGGCTGTGAAGGATGTGCTGATATCAAAATTTTTTTCTCATTGTCGTGAAAGTATAAATCTAAGTACAATTTTAAGGAATGTTTGGGCGGGCTCGGAACCTAATAGAGGACTTGCATTCCTTGAAATTTCTGAAACGCCACGGTTTTGAGCTCGCTGAGGTTTTGAAATGCAGTAAACAGTAAAAGAAGGGTGAACTTAAAAAATAAACAAAAGGGTGAGATGGCATATTAAAGTTATAAAAAAAGTCAAGTCCATAAGTCAACATAGTTTTAAAACAATAGATATTTTATTGTTAAATAAGAAAATAAATAAATAAACAAACAGATAGTAAAGTGGACCCAAAAAGGGAACACCAAGAACAGAAAATTAAACATTAGCTTTCGGTAAGCTACTGAACTAACAAGGAAAAAACTTCATTAAATAACTAAATCATGTAGTAATAAAGAGGGTATAATAAGGTCAGATTATTATATAAACAGATTATAATAATCAAATTATTATAAACACAGATTAAACCAAAGTCATTTGCCTATACGAAATATTCGGCAGTTGCAAATAAGAAAGCTACAACTTTTTATACTTATATACTCTTTGATAGGACAACAACAACTGAAATATTTCATAAACTCATATTTAACAGCAAAGCACAACTTCTGAGACCAATTCTACCTTGTCAAACTTCTACAATAAAGTTTCGTCTCAAAATCGTCAACTCAGAATGCACCATAAGATGTCACAAGGACGACAACACATTAATCTTATTCCTGAAGGGACTTTATTAAATATCTCACATCGAATGAGTTTAATATAATTATGTATTATGATACCTGATAGGGCATAAACAAAGTTACGATATTTTCCAGATGGGGAATTATTTGAATAGCAAAGCTAATTCATATCATGTTCCACGTATACTAACATTTACGATTAGTTTTGTCAGTAAAAACTATCTAAAGTTTACTTACATAATACAGAAAGGATATTTTCCTGATGGGAAAATATTGAACAAAATACAAATTTATATGAAACATTGACAATTCCATTACATTAGTAAAAAGAATAAGACAAAAGTTTAGTTTCTTCATAAGAAACATTTAAAGGTTCACTAACGTTAACAAAAATGACTTTAACAAAAACAAGGATATTTTCCTGATGTGGGAAAATACTAAGACGTTCCCCTAATATATTAATTATATACAAAGAAAATAGTTACATTATATATGTAGCTTACATTTTTCGTCCGGAGATCCCTACCAGTAGTGTTATTAACCAAGTTGCCGTCGAGAGTAAAAAATACCTTTACTCCGTGGTCCAAATCCCAGGAGTGGTCGGCGAGAAAGGGGAGGGGGATGACGTGGAAAAAGGAAATGGAGTCTCTGTCTCCGTCCAACCCACCGGCAGTAGAATATTCTAATCTTTGATCATTTCTTCTTTTCTTCGCCATGGAAGCTTTTCTGAACACGTCCCATCCGGACGTGACGTCACTCGGGCATGTATGTTACCGTGGCTTAGCCACCGACACCCCGGCTCAGTCTGTCTGCACTGACCACGTGTGGAAGAAATAAAAATATGATTCTGGGTGTAGCTCGTGGCAACAGGGGTAAGTCTATTAATTTATAGTTCTTAGAAACCATATATGTTAGGAAATGTATCAGAAATAGGAAATGTATATATGTTTTTGAAATGTTTACGGATATTATATTAGGATAGAAATGATCTTAAAACTCATATAGCTTAGCAAATGATACAGTTTGTGTTAAATTGTTTCATTTCAGTGACTCCCCAACTCGCAAAAGATTCACACGTGCATCGCAGCATAGCTTTTTTTTTTTTTTTAATATAGTGATCCTTTGTTTTAAATGTTTAAAGTTTTTCATGTCCTTAGATTCCTGTTCTCTGTTAATGTCACACAGGGCCTTGGCGATGACCAATAAACGACCGAGGCAAAGTGTGTCATTGCCATTTTGAATTGTAACTGTTCCATGATTTTTTGACTATATGTGGCTGCAGGAGATAGCTTACACAATAACGTGCACTCCCTTGGGGATCTTTAAAGTGGTCCAATTTAATATACAGGAGGGATGATGTGAGGAATGTAGCCTTTTCTCTGTAGAACTCCTTCATTATCCAGCCCTCCCTTTCTAGCTAATCCATACGGTTAAATGATATAGATACAGGCCTTGGCGTCGAGTTTGTACAGACTAATAATTGCCCTACGTCAGGGATTCGTAATCGGGGGTGTCCATATCCCTTGGGAGTATAGGAGCCAAATAATGGGGTATGGGGCTCGATCTCTGATTATTTTTTTAATATCACCGTTATCAATACGGATTATGTATTTGTGAACTTGCCGTTTTCTATCATAGATATGATAAAAATCCTTATGATTTTCATCCAGCAGTTCGATTCTAAACGACCCATATTATATAAAGTAAAATCAAGATAGTGACATATTTTGATGTCATACTGGTACCTAATAGGACTGGTGGTGATGTTGATTTTGATGGTCTGGTTGAGGCAGTATGGGGACATATTGGTCAATCCATTAAGGGTCGATAATCATTGAAAGGTTAGAAGCTCCTGTCCTACGTGATCCTCGGCACTGACTCTGTGATCTTGGATATGGCCAAGCAACGCATCCAGTTGCTCCTCCAGCCAGTGCTGAGCGTCAAGATCGCTCTCAAATACTCTTAATTGTATTACTATTACCATTCTACCGAGCCATACACCATAATCTAAGTACGATAGTGAAATGTGGTGATTTTAATAACATACGTTCTTATATCCTATGGTAAATAAACAAGCATTGATGCATGACGTGATTATTCGAGTGACTAGTATGGCTTGTGTTTTCCTCTCATCTCCACCCTATTCCTTTTAGTCATATACTCTACATAACGATGGGCTATAATAAGTATTATCCTCCCTGTCTCAATGCTTTATTATATCAAAGTATTGATTATTTAATCATGACTTACATAATGATTATTAATAAATAGTGATAACTATAAACATAAATTAGAAACTAAGTTCCTCAAAGCCCACCTGACTTTGAATTAAATCTTGAATATTGCAGGCCCAATTTTATTAGACCTTAACGTCTGATCCAGTTTAAGAGGTTTAGATAAGGATGATGGAGAGACCAACAGCATAAAGATAGGAAGAGAAGTGAGGCAGGGATGCTGTTTGACACCCAGTCTGTTCAAATTGTATGAAGAGTAGGGAGTAGAGAGTACTTACTAGTTAACATAAAAGTTGTGACTCTAATTGCACATTTAAATGGAGAACCTTCCTAAAGGCTCTTTCTAAAAATATTCAAATGATTTTCTTAATAAGTAACAGTAGAATAATTTTCTAAAATAATAAATAATAATCATTGTTTAACTCATTAAAATAACTATATATATACCATATATATGTTTATGTTTACCACTTTACAAGAATAAACACCATATTTACGATTTACTACTTAAAACCCACTGTAATTTATAGTCACGAGTATTAGGGAATTCATTTATAATCTCGTGCAGGAATGTGCAAAATTACTTACAGGAGGACCAAAAAAAATTATTAAATAAGTTGGCAGTTCAAAGACTTTAATTATTTAAAAAAAATTATTTAAAACAATGATAAATACATATACTATACTGACATGAATAAGTTTAAATACACTGATGCTTAGCAATCATAAATACCTCAGTAGCTTAGTATGTTTTTAAGTTCGTTCAGAAGATCTATTTGATAGGATGTGGAATGAGTGAAACTGTGAGGATGTCATTCTCAAGAGAGAACACAGATGTTCATCAATAAGTTAGTTTCTAACAACTTTTCCTAGTTTCATGGTTTAAAACAACTTGTTAGAATGAATATGAAGAAGCAAACAATGCCATAATATTTTGACATGATTTACCAAGCTTGGAAATGTTACTTTTGGCATGGTTTTATAAAAAAAATACAGCTTTGTTGTGTTTTAAAAAGTCTGCTTCACAAGGCAATACATCTTAATTATTTATCCAGTGGGCTGGAGTGAACACACCGATGGATAGGACGTATTTGGCCCGTGGGCCATAGTTTGCCCATCCCTGTTCTAGTGGCTATTATAATGGTGTACAAAGTCCTTTTTTTTTTTATCTTACGATAAGTGTCAGTGTTCTGTATATTTGAGAACTATATTAACTCATATAAGGAAACAAAATGAGGAGGGTAATTTTAAACAAATGAACCAACATCCCCCTGTGTAAGAGATGAGAACGTGTGTTTTAAGGAAAAAACCATTCCAAACGCACCCAACTGGGAATATAATACCTCCGATCTATCGAGTCAAAGTCAAAAGTGATCAACACTAAGCCACCCTTGTTGCTTAAATCTGAAGCTTCCAATAAATAATAGTAATGATATTTTTTGTTAATCGTTTTAACAAATATAGTAAGAAATATTAATAGCCATTCTTACCTTTTAAACTTTTCAATAAGATTAATTCTATTAATTAGTTCAGTGCTAGGTCTTGCCATCGCTAAAACATCATCTGTTACCCTGCAAATAAGATTCAAAATAATTTACTAAATCACATAATAATATAGGTTATAGTACAATTATTCGTCAATACATTAATTAATTTATAAATATCCAATATAAATATAATAAATGGCACACTCGTACAAACTTTCCCATATAGTGTATTAAAGATTGGAACAAAATGTTCAAAAATAGGTTTTCTGTAAACTACTAAATACAAACATAACTTATTGTTAATCACAATAGACACATTTCATGTATAAATTTCAAACAAATTTTTATTTAAAAACAGCACTCAAATTATTTTTATTTGCTTATCATGAAACACAATTTTCAAATAGGGGAAACCGGGGCTGTTTGTAACAATTTTTACTTACTTACAATGTATAAGAAAATATTGGGCAATGCATACAAATTAAGTAAATTCTTGTCTTTTACAGTAAATTTTTGAAAACATTATTTATAGAGCTATTTTTACGCTAAACATTAAAAATATCTTTGATGTAATATGTTACAACCAGAAATTTCCTCCATATTTTTATAGATGGAAAAGGGGCATACATTTACTGTTTTTGACATCCGTACAGACGATGACTCGTTTGGCGTCAACTTCGTCCAGCGAAAACAGTGTGTTGAAAAAAATGACTATGGCGGGTGATTTCACCAGCTTTGGTTTGCGTGTGTAAACAGATTGGGGTACTTGTTGGCCTTCCATGATGTGTGATTAGTTCGACGGCTGCCAGGAGACCAACTAAGATTATCTGTGAATCGCTAATGGGACAATCTTTTATAGCCACTGCAAATGGAGGGGGAAGACCGAGAGCATAATGATTGGATGCAACCTCTTGAGGGGCAACAGCACGAGGACGTCTTGAAACATACGCTTTAATCTTTTAAAATATTGGCGTAGTTGTCTGTTTGATTTCTGAGTCTCAATAGGGCCATGAAAGTCTTCGTTGGAATGTTCTGGGTGCGATACAGAAGATATATGAGACATTAATAGCCGCAGACGTCTGAGGATATGCATTGAAGTTGTATCATATTATAATACAAACGGGAAATGTTTTTGTGTATAAATGCCAAATGCGACTCAATAGGTGGAAAACACCCATAGCTGTCAATTACTCTCCCACACCAATCTTGTTGATAAAGATAGCGACCCTATGCTCGCCAAGCTAGGTGTTCATGTTCGTGTGGATGACGATGGCAGTAGGTCGTGATATTCGTTTTGGCAGTTTATCAGCGGGGAAAACACACGAATGTGGAGAACGCAAGCAGCAGGGAAAACACACGAATGTGGAGAACGCAAGCACAGGCTTGTTTAGATAGTGTGTGTGTGTCCATCCTCACTCAGAAAGTCTCAAAGACCCCAAATGATGGCAGCTGAACAGAAATTCCATATATTATATATATATATATATATATATGTGCGATGCATGTGGTGTGACCCAATTTAAACGTTTTCAATTACGAACCTCCTCTGTCATACAGTTAGACGATCGGCGAAGGTGTTTATTTGGCTTGAAACATTTTATTTACTACCCCTTTGACGTAAGCAGTTTCTAAACGGAGTGTGGCATGGGAGATAAGGTATTATAGCGAGATGTAATCCATATCACCTTTTCCCGAAGGAATTCCATACCATTTATATACAGTATAGTTGGCTAGTGTTTTTATCCGCAGACAAAAGTTTCTAGTAGTCATAAGGGGGTTTGAACAGGTGAAGTATTGTGCCACATAATGATAAACGTTCTCAGTTCCTCGACAGTAAATTCTTTGTCGTAATTTATCTTTAATCTTCGATGACGACCATAATTAAAATTACTAGTAAATATGTCAGGACGACGCTTATACTAATTCCCAAAATAATACACCACGCTTCTGTTCTTGTCGATGGTGATCATGTTGACGGTTCTATTAATGCCCGGATGAAGCTCACTTCGATGCTATGAGATTCATGCTGCGTCAAATTTTAATACATATGGGCAGACAGATTTGGTGTGGGGTAGAAATCCATGAGATGATATACGTTTGAGTAAGCTTCCTGTGTGGTGTCACTAGCCTCACTCATGATATGGATACCTGTTCAAGGAAACAGCGTGTGGTAGGGCATGGCGTGGTTGCCGTTTAAGAAATCGTGCTGAAAAGGTTTGAAAGGCACTTGCTCCCCGTTCACGTTCAAGGAGAAATGATTAATACTTTAAGTTTGGAAACTAAGCTGGTTCTTGGCAACGTCTCCATTGAACGCCGCGTTGGTTACAAATCTCAAAATGGATTGTTTAATTAACTGTCCCTTTAATAAACTCTCCAGTGATTTTCCTTACACACATGAAGGATTGGTGAGCGTTTTTATTTCCACTTGGGTGATGGGATACTTTGTGAGACTGACGTAAAATGCCTTGGCATGAGTCAACATGACAGACGGCGCTAATTTGACACGTCGCACTAAAAGACTGGCTTTGATAATGAGGACTTAAAACTGTGTTATTTTTGGGGCAGCTATAAGACCGAACCCATCTCTGGAACGGAGTTACAGTTTAAAATGTATTTTTATTGGTTAAACACATCACCTTGTAAATATTTAAAGATCCACAACCTTACTTTTTGCAGAGAGACTAATATAAGCCCCAAATCCCTTGTTGTTGCTCTTGTGGAACGATTCAAAAATGTTGGGGTAGTATTCGTGCCATAAGCCACAAATCAGATGCGTTCTTTTGGACTTTATTTTGTAATTTAGCGCCGCCTCAATGTATTATCTGTACGGTTAATTGTTGCTGGACGCTAAGACTAGTTTTTGGTATAAAAAATCTTCCACCTTTGTGAATAGTGAGTGCAACTAGTCGTTGACGGGAACTATTTGATCCACATAATTGAAATCGCCACCATCGAGTTTCACGATATTCACCTTAAGATACAGCATGGTGGGTGAAATAAAAATATAGAATTTTCCTTGACTTTTACGGTAAATTCTTTAGGTGAATCATTCGTGATGGAAGAAACAGGTTTGTACTGTATCCATTAACCACGCTTGAAACTGGTTTGTATCAGTGGCGTGGTATAAAGATAGAGTTTGATGCAGGCACACGCTCAGGACTGGGGGTGTAGAAAATACATTTAAACTGAAAATACTCGTATCTACTGCCTCTTTCTTATTCTTAGTGACCGTTTTACGTCGATTAGCGACAGAAGACTGGCGTAGATGCTTATTATTACACCCTTTAGCTTGAGCTTGTCATCAGTGTTTCAATATTTTGCACTGCCTTTTGTAAGTTTATGTCCAGAATAGCTGGAACGCTGTCGTAGTGCTTCTGACGAAGCTGATCGACGACGCTGATTGGTACCATCGAAGAGCACAACGATGCTTGTATGAAGCACCTGTTTTCCAATGGTTTTAGCTCTGATTATCAATAATGGTACTATGCTCTTCAATGAGCCGATAAAAAAAAGCTACCTTAATCCGTGGCCACGTCGATGGGGAACTCCGTGTAGATAGAAGATATTCCTGTTATCACCTAGTTGACGTAATATTTTTGGTACGGACAGTTAATTTTAATAGTGACAAAAATCAAGCTGCACGCACACTTTTCCAAACTTTAATGAAACCGGTTCACTAGTATCTGTTTTTATATTTACTAATAAACTCTCAATTTTCCGTCCAACCAATGGTGATGGTCCTGTGTGAACCGTACACACAACCTGTGTTGTCGACTCCAACGATAAGTATAAGTGGTGCTTTGATGTCACCCACGATTTGAGGATACAAAATGTCCCTGTATATGTACATATGAGAGGGCAAGCCTAATAAATATATTGGTCGGATGGGAAAGGTCTTTGACTTTTATCGAGCTAGTTTGGGTTTGTACATTAGCTATAGACTTAGCTGACTAGATAGCGACAATATTTGTATACTTGACGGTATAAACTTGCGTAGTCCAACATTTTTGTTCGGATTCTTATTCCTTAAATTTAAAAAATGACACCTGCACACAGGAATTGGACCCGGGACCCTTGGCTTAGTATGCCATTGCTCTAATCACTGAGTTATCCAGGAGTCGTCCCGTGACCAGGATCATTCTTCACTAATAATTTAAGGCAGAGTATGTAATGGACGTGCGTAAATAGTCAGCTACATTTTAGTAATAAATTAAGAACACGAGATATCAGATAACGCAGCCACCTTTGACTCGAGAGGGCTTTATGCTGCCAATTGTAAAATGACAATTGTACGAATGCACATATCATGGTGGATTAAATAGCTAAGCTATTATATTAGGTAATTATGGCTATAGCTACACGAGACTACTCCTGAATTGCCCAGACGTTAACAGAAAATGGCTGTTGATTGTGGCGTTCAACCATTATATGTTGTTTTTATTCATCCCACACGTGACTTTTGCGGCTATTGAAAAAGCCGTCACGTGTGAAAGCAGCCTCGTCAGTCCACAGAATGATGTGAGGGAAGTCAGGATCATCAGTGCAGTGTTGCAAACACCAGCGTGTGAACCCTTTGCCAGAAATAATCTGCTCTCATTGCTTGCACCCATTGAAGATAGTACGGGTGCAGTACTTGTTCGATCAGACCCTCCACACAGTTGGTTGACTGGCGTGCATTGTGCAAGCGATTGCTATTGTTCTGTTCGATGGTGCCTCAGCGATGTGTTCCAAAATATCCTCATCACACCTGGGTGTTCTGATGTTGTACATGACGCCCTTGTAATGCGTATTTATTGCGAATGTACCTGTCTCACGTAGACACCTGTCCACAGCAGTGAACGTTTGGTGGCGAGGATGGCGTCTGTGTGGATATCGCTCTTCCTTCATACAGTCGTTCTGCTGCCAGTGCATTGCCTATAGTCACTCTATACACACAATACATGTCTGCCGTTTCAAGAACGTGTAATGTCCCTCCATGTTGACAGCCATGATACTACGAGTATACAAGGTAGGTCCGACTACATTTCTTCTAGAAAATATGACTCGTACACAAGCTATAGCTATTAAACATAAAATTTATGTGAGATATTTATTTACTTTTGACTTTGATACTATATAGTTTTTAATCCATTTATTTTATCAAAACTTTGTTTGTTTATTATTGTAGATGATTATTTTATCTTTAAGATTGAAAAGAAATCAATTGATCTTAGTAACTAACGTCTCCAAAAGCTTTAAATTTAAACACTAAGCCTGTCGACCACCATTTTGGAAAATGGGGTCCATTGCACAGATTGCCGAGAGTTATGCAATTCTATAATACATTGTACTTCTTAATACACTTTTAGTAACATCAAAAACTTAATGAGCCTTCCTCCGCCGACTGGTGATGACCAAACCCCATGATCATAAACTAATTGGGGTGTAATATATATAAACGGCAATTAATGGTTTTTGTTTTTATTATACGTTGATTTTAATTTGAATTCAACAATTTTAGGATATTTACGAAACTACTGGTAATGGCTGTTTCCGACTTGGTGTGAATCCTTGGCAAGACCTTCAATAATTTTGGCTATTTTTCATAACATCCATTCAAACTTGTAAGATTGATTAAGGATGAGGAAAAGGTATACATTTATGGCTTACCTTTATACACTCAACTGTGCCATTCATCAAATTCATACTTTTCCAGGAATGTGTACGAATGTTCGCTTATTATTCCCACCCAAATAGGGTTTTGTCTTTAATAGCAGGAGAGACATACAACTTGGTTACAAGGTATAAATTAAAAGTGCGTAATACCTTTTTAACTCATTCCTTTCTCTTTTTCTAAGTAAAGTTTCATCTCTTTCTTGTCATAAAGTATTCCTTTCTCTCTCTCTCTCTCCTTGAATAATGCTTCTTTCTATCGGCAGGATGCTTATTTATCTTTCTGTTTAGTATTCCATCTCTCTCTCTTGCCAGGAAGCCAAGCGATTATTGACTGCGATCTTTCAGCCAGAATATACCCAACTAGGGAACGTGCTATATAATTAATGAATTTGTATTGCTCGTTTAATCTGTATATGAGTTTAGATCGTTCACTGACTCCATCCACTAAAATATAATCTAGGAATAAATTTACAAAAGATTTCAAACATTATCTTTCAAGGTTGGACACATTACGCTATATAGGCTATATATGTTATTTTATAGGATGTGATGGTTGATTTTGTTAAAATTCTGGATTTGTTTATTAATGGTTACGGTTATATATGTATATATAATTTTATTCCAAAACCATACACTTAGAGAACACATTAGTAGGATGTATCAGTAGTGGTTGAAATGAGAGTTCTGGCTCACTTTCTCCCATAAGGTTAACATTGATCCTCCTCATTCTATGAGGAGGATCCTCCTCATAGAATGAGGAGGATCAATGTTAACCTTATGGGAGAAAGTGAGCCAGAACTCTCATTTCAACCACTACTTGTATCTAATACAATTAATATAATGTGGTAAAATACTTGAGACATTAATCAAAGCAATCATCCAAGGGCTTTACAAATACTTCATTAGTACACACTGTTTGGCTTATTGACTATCAGATCGATTGAGATGATATGGACTGAAAAGACCAACAAATCCTTGTACTCGGATCGCATGAGAATTAAAGATATTGGAGTATACCAAAGAACTAGCCTCCTTGTTCGTACACGGAGTACGCCACTCGGGCTGCTTCGTGTACGACCTGTGAGTACAAGATTTGCAGCACAGCCCCTTTGTTGATAATGCACAAACAATCACATACATACTGTATTCATTGTTTTTACACAGTATTCAAACTAATAGAAAGAAAAATGATTATAAATCCCGTAAAGAATTTGATAAAAGCAATACATATTTTGCAAAAAGTGTTTATTTACCTAGTTTCATTACTTCAGAAGTAAAAACTCATTAAAAAAATCACCAAATCAATATTTACCAGTGTGAAAATATCCCATTAATAGCCATATGTATTTGATCCCAGTTTGCTGAGTTCTCATACTTGCATTGCCGTCCTCCACAAAAGAAAGAACATTGAATGCGATTTGGTGCAGCCCGCCTCAATTTTTCTGAAAGCTTGGTGTATTTGCCTTCAGGCGCTTCTAAAATTGACATTTTTGACTAATTTTCTCCGTGACTAGGTCGGATGAAACTTATAATAACGTTCCAGCTTCTGTAGAACTAGTCATTCTGAAAAACACAGAGAATATAATTTAATTTCCTCTTAATGATTCTATAAACTGTGTAGGCCTGGTTTGTGTCTGTGCTAGGTTTAAGGTAGTTATACGGAGGATGCTGGAAGCCGCAAGTGACCCTCCTGGTACACCTTGCTCAAGATAGCTTGAGCAACGTTTACAGATTCCAACAAAGAGATCCTCTCACACAGCAAAATACATATAACAATGCTTGTAAAATCCATGCTATAAAATAGTGCATCTAATTAACAAATCTCATGGTTTAAGAAAATAATCTAATACGTTTAAAATATTTCCAATAAACACTGTTTATAAAAGTAAAGTAAAATAAATCCACAATTACATAATGATGTCAGTTCTATATCTAATTAATCTAGTAAATTCATGCTACACTATGGCAGGCTATAGGTAGTACGGTGATAAAGCAAATTCTGGTAAATTTATAGGACTAAATAAGACTTTTATACAGTGGAATATAAAGTTCTGCTCTCTAAGCCACAAAAAACTAAAGAAAACTCTCACCAGTATGATTCAGAAACTACTCACCAAAATGAAAAGAACATATTTGTTCAAATGGAAACGTTAGGAGACAACAAACTATGTTGTATGGCGTATCACAAGAATCAATGCAAAGTTAATATTAATGGTCAAAGTCGCTCTTTACATTTATGACACCAATATGTTTGATATAGAAACATACGTATTTCTGATAATGTAACGGTTTCAAAAATATCTAAATAACTTACCATGGGCAAAATAAGAGCCATGACAACTACACTTATCACGTAGGTACGAACAAACCTACATCTAGCAAAACAAAAAAGATTTTTGACTCATTCTAAAACAAAATACATGTTTTTAAATACAAAACAAAATATCTTAGCATGGTTATAAACAAAAGTATGCCACAGTATACCCACGTTGACCATTTAACTAAGATAATGTGATAATAAACTAGGATTTTAAAATCGATGAATCAATGTGTAGGCCTAAGCCTACCAAAGGAGATAGGACGCAAGTAGCTGTCTGGGCAGTTTGCTCCATTTTCCATGTTAGAGGGGCCTATAAACGAGGCTTTTAATTAAATAGATAATTATAGTACACCACTAGCTATCGACTCGACTACATATTTGACTCATGACTAATTTAAATATTAAAGGACGATGTAGCTTAATCGATCAAATAAGAATAATATTAATTTAATGATTTTTAATAATTGTATTTTTTATGAATATCCCTCGCTTTTCATCGAAGTGTGTCAGCAATGTTATTATTATTGTAAATTGAAGTGGGTATATTTTATCGGATTTTATTAGAAAACTCAGCTTGGATATATATATACATTTATAGCGCCTTACTACTCGTTCGGGTCACGCGCTTATGTACTAATTACGCTAATGCTAATGGCTTTAGGGATGAGGAAGATTATATTTATAGGAAATGTATCCACATTTACATGGAGGGATAGTGGAAAACCATTTAGGAAAAAACACCCTTGGTACACCTGACCGAGATTCTAACCTCGATCACCCCATCCAGTCAACAAATATATATTGATTTACGATAAATATAAGCATTTGTTATTTGAGCCATGATATTCAACGTTATTATCATAAATTCATTTACAGGAATGATGTGGTACTTCTTGGCCTGTTATTGAGGGGGGCTTAACACTCAGTCTGTAACTATTTGTGATAGGGAAAATTCCATTCACTTTTGACCTACATACAAATCGTATTACACAAGGCTCTAGTGTTGTTGAATCTACCCCATGTGAACGGAGATCTGTTTGGCCTATGAGTGGCATCACCTGACGTTAGCATGTAAGCATTTATTGATAAACCAACTTTTAATCAATTCCAAAGTAAATATGCTGTACCAGTTCTGGCATATCAACTGGCAAATACACCGATACTGGCACATCGTCTGGGAGAGACTCCAATTCTGGCAAATCTATTAGGAGACAGTGGATTAGGAGTGAGAGATTGGACCTTATCACAGGGGGGGAGGGGTAAGCTATGGCCATAGCTGTGCTATGGGTAATCTACCTACCTTAATAAAATTAAAATAAGTTTTGACATAGGAAGACTAAAAGCGTATAATTGCCGTTTGTATAAGCACGATGCTTTATAGAAGTTGGTTTAATTTTTATTCCATAGTTGAATACAATTTTTGAACATATTAATTTCCGTTCTCCTGGGAGTTTGTTTTGAGCCTAGTGTAGTAAGTATATTTCCTGCCTAGAATATTGTGGCCGTGCATGGAACACACAAGTCAATATTGTCTCCATCCCCTTCCTCGGATAATGCGGGGGGGGGGNGGGGGGGGGGGGGGGGGGGTCTGTCTCTCAGGTGTAATTAATGTATTGGTGTGGTACTGGTATGAATCAACTGATGTTTGACAACACTAACTTTTTCTGACGGACTTTTACAACGCCCACACTTCTGAAAATGGAGGGTGCACGTGCGATAATGGTAGGGGACCTTTTATCAGACTAATGAGCCTGCGATAAAATATGATCTACTACTTAACATCGTGTTCCATGAACGTGTTTTATGTACTACCCGTAACATACAAACAAATGCCCCCAGGACACATTTTAAGCGTGTGTCCTTTCTGCCCACGCTTATTTTCTTGCAACCGTGGTAGTTTAAAGTAATTGGGTTTAGAAGTACTCGCTACTGTCAGTGTTCTACAATTCAACAGTCCACGTGCTGGCCTGACCTAGATGTTACGACTCCAAATACGTAGCGTAGTCTTATGACGCTTCACCTATATCGTGGCTAGAGGTATACTTAAAGAGTTTTGAGAAGTGTTGGGGGTCCAATCCCCCATGAAATGCAGGGACTCCAACACCCGGAATATTCTTCCAGATTGATCATTGACAAGGTAGTTTTAGTATACAAGACACAAAAAGGGACCCTTTGATACGTCTTTCTATTCCTTCTCCTCCTCCTTACAATGGCCAAAAACTCAGGGTTTGTATAGTAAAAAACTAGGCCTTTTCCCCTCTGATTTGTTCTTTAGTACAACTGGTTTGTTTTGATAGCCAGCATAACACGTGCTTACTAATAATAATGATAATCATTACGTGAGCGGTGGTTTGTTGGAAGAATAATAACTGACATTATCGATTAGGATCGTGTCAGACTAGTACAATTTTGTTCAAGAAAAAGGTTCCAAGCTGTGACATATGTACTGTATAAGGAAATCTGTAGAGAAGGGGAGATTCTTGAAGAGTAAGAGATTCGTATCGTTTTGGCCGTAGGACTTGGGTATTAGGGAGTTAGTGATTGAGGATTGAGAGAGTTGTATAGTAATGATGTAAGGAATCGAGTATATGAAAATTGCTAAAATGTTTTGATCTAATCAGTTTAAGGAATAAGCTATAGGGTGTAAGTTTTAAATCGCAGCTAGATAGAGCAGATCGTTAAACAATTAGGTATGTGATAACGAATGCTTGAAGACTGAGAAATTTGAATTGTTTTAGCCAATGGGATCAGTTAGAGAAGAATTAAGGTTCATATAATGAATACTTAGAGATTTTGACAAATTTGCATAAGGGATTCATTAGGTAGACGAGTTTGAATACTCTTAGAATGAGAATTAAAGATTTGAATCTCATAGGTCTTAAATATCAGGTAGAGGAGTGTGACTGCTATAAGACTGAGACAATTTGATTATTTCAGTTTAAGATAAAGGAAGAGGATGGTAATTACTCTAAGACTAATGTTGACTTGGTTTATAGCAGGCATTTTGAACTTGTGGCCCATTCCATGATTCTTTGCGGACCACGGACCTTTTAATCTACTAACATACAATGCAGCCCAATTTTTCCTTTTATAAATGTTGAAGAAATATACATTCTTGAATTTAGAAATTAAGATTTATTTTGTGAAATTTATCAAGTGAGAATGGTATACCAAAGCTATACTCTGTACTCACTAGTGATAGATTTTCAAAGATGGGTAAATTTGCACACCAAACGTGTAATATTTGGTAGCACATAGGTGTGTAAAGACTAGTTTTTTTGTTTTAAGAATGAACAAACACCTGGTAGATCACGGCTTAAGGATATGCATTTGTCATCATTTATGAAAGTTACACTAACACAAGACTAAAGCCTCATGCTCACTCTCTTGCTGTAAATAAATGGTTTTGTATTTATGATTAAAAATAAAGATGAATTCTTAAAATTGTATATAATCTTAATTTATCTTTATTCATATAGATTTTAAAATTATTTTCTTTGCTTAAAATATTGACAATATTACATTTTTTGAATTGTGGCTCCATCAGTATTTTCAATTTAAATGTGGCCCTTATGATCAAACGAGCTTGACGCGCCTAGTCTAAGGGATCTAGTATAAGATATAAAATTCTCAAAGCCAAGATATCTAGTTTGTATTGTTATAAGGCACATGATAGAGGAGAGTGACTGCTCCACTATGGTGCAGCTTATAAGATAATGGCGTACTGTAATCAGTCAAGGTATTACTGCTACATTTAGGTCAAATGAAGTGTAACTACTAATTGCACTGTGGTCCTTCTTCTAAGATACAGGGTAAGTGGAGGTTAAGCCACTAGCGTAACTATTTTCTAAAAAAAAACTGTATTTTCACCGAGATTATTTCTAGCTCTATTAAAAATAGAGATCATGTGATGTAATTTCTTTAGTTAGAGTTGTAACAACTTCGTTTCGTTAGCTATACAATTATGGTAATCGCTTAAGATGGGTGTTTTTAATTCACTACTTCTAGTCCCTCTAGCCTTGAGTATTTCAGTATCCCTCTCAAACTAAAAAGATATTGGGTACTAACCTTACATACTTAGTGATGATATGAAGCCGCAAGTATCGTCTTTAATAACACCAAAAATAGGTTTATTAATTAGTGGCGTACCTTAAAGATTGTTGCGATAGTAATCGGATACGTACAAATCATTTTAAACTAATGATAATATTTTGTAGTAAGCGTAATAAATATCCATATCATAAAGTAAAGAGTCAGAGTACGAGAGTTTAAGCGCAATGACTGGTAAATGAGGGAGCAGACCATAAATGCTAGCCTTAGAGGTTTCCCGTATGAAGAATACTGCTTATCTCCCTACAATTTTGGACAGAACTGAATCTATTATACATGTTTGTATGCAAAATTCTCTGAAATGTTCACACACATAGGCTAGAAGTGTAGCATCCATGTACGAGTAAATATTAGAGTAGCCTCTGACATGCACGCTCATAATTTTCCTGAGAGATATGTGTATCCGTAAGTGTATGATAAAATTTACCCATGCTAGCAATAAAATCTTGGCTAAATACTCAAAGAAGTCGATATAGTACTAGAGGAATACGAATTTTATGGTGTTAAAGTTCCATCCAGAATGGCTTTGGACTATATAATTCCCTGAACATTGGAAATTATCCTTGATATACACGCCTTTATTCTTTAAGATATTTCAAATAGATAGGGAAATGGGTAGTGATATGAAACTTGTTAAATATAGCTCATGTCAATGTTTGCAAAAGCACTATCGGTACCGTAATATAGGCCTACCGTAATCTCAAAAGCGCTCTTAGACGTATTCACCACTGGCTAAACAAATGTATCAGCTTAAGCCATGGTTATAGCATGTTTATAGATGGAAAGGCTATCTTCAAATTCGCATTATAATTCACCCCTGGCGTGTGAGTTAACTTATTTTTTAATATTATTAGTAAAGGAACGACTCACGTTCAGCTCACACATTTAAATAGGTTTCCCAAACTCTGCTGATCAGCGTGGACATTGACTCTTTCCCCTTTACAGTTTATATTGGTTGAAAGAAATATAATTTTCATCACGCATGGGAAATGTTAAATTAAAAGGACCGAAAGAAATGCCAGATTACTGGAGCGATGTGAGCTTACTGGCACACGAGAATCAGACCAAGCCATTATTTGATATTGCACCTCTTAAAATTGCTTAAGGTATTTGAGCATCCCAAAATTGAATTTTCAAATCATATTAACACAAATCATAATTAGGTGAACTCGTTTCTTCCTTTCTACTAGACTACTATGAACGCTAATCTCTGAGCTGTCACTGTATTTCTCAACCCTTATCATATTTAGCTATATATATTATTTTTAAGTTCGAATGTCACTAAGCCCATTCGTAATGGGAGCAGAATGCCGGTAAGATCTAGTTTCACATGACAGTCAGCTCAGAGAAGCTCAGAGATGATGTCCTTAAACAATCTTAATAAACAAGCTTTGACGGACATGGCAAAGCATATATCTTCAGGCCCAGTACTTTTCAATGGTTAACGGTTATCAATAACGTTATATATATATATATATATATATGAATTACACCTATGGCGCCTAAATTAATTACAGCATGTTTAAATACATATCTGTAGTACAACTATACTTGTGACTATGAGTGACCAATCAGACCAAAGATGGAAAATAACATTACAGTCGTATCCTTATATTTTTGTTTGTTTTTGGACCACATCTTGCAATCCTTCAAAGTTATCTGGATTCAATTACACTAAATTATTAAGGGGATGCAAAGTAGAAAATATATAGTAGGCAAAACCGAATTTGTGTGGAGGAAGAGGGGGGAGCAATTGAATAAAAGCAACCCTCAGTACACCATAGTGGAATTTGACGTTTAATCCACGGGCCTAACAGTAGAGGTGCATGACGTACATATCTGTTTACTCAAATATTTCAAATGAGGCAGAATTCAAATAAGTCTACTTCTATCGACCATCTTACAGGATTATAAGTTTACAGATCAAATATCAGTTTACTTTCAAGATGCAAGAAATATAAATATTATATTAATTATTGTTATCAAGATACAACATAATGAATTGTACGGGATATATTTTATCAGACAAGTAATTTTAAAAGCATGAGTGTGCGTTTGATCGAAAAGTGTTAAAAATAAATCTGGTGGTTCCATGTGTATTCTGATCTGTACGAAACTATCCTCACTGAGTGAATCGAATAATGCATCAAATAATAATAATAATAATAACAATAATAATAATAATAATGTCACGTCAGGTGAAATCCAGGCAGCACCTCCCAGAGGACAATGTGTCGTGTCTTGCACTTTCCACGATGGTGTCGTGTCTTACTACATGTTCAGGCTTTACACAAATATTGTAATTACTCTGATTTGGTAAGGATGAGGAAGGAAGACTTTTGTAGGTAATTTACCCACATTTGCATGGAAGGAGAGTGGGAAATCATTTAGGAAAACCACCCTTAGTAGACCCGAATGGGATTCGAGCCCCGATCTACCAGCTATCAGCAGGCTAGTCTAACAATAGAGTGACGCCCTATATCATTCGGCCACTAAAGTGGGTCAAAACCAACATTTAGATGACCGCCCCGAAACACTACCCAATAGGATTCCTACCCCCCTAAATCAGACTATAACTATTTACAAATCAATAAACCATGATTAATAAATCAAATATAATTTGTTTATAATTATTATTTTTGCTATTTTGTAAGCTAAATTTTGTAGGGCATAATCTATCATGTTCGGTTTTAAAAAATTAGCAATAAGAGTACAAGGGCAAGGTAGGAACTAGCCACCCACCAAAAATGTAAAAGGTCTGACATTTTTTTAGCTCCTTACCGCCCTCTTTGGTCCAAGGATACTACACTGCAATTTCTAAACTAAACTTAACTCTTATCCTTAGGACTCGACCACAGACAAGGAAAGGACAGATCAACAACCGCTAGGTTAAACGTGTTGCGCTCCTTTTCGACCAGTTCAACCAAGTGAGATTCAAACTTTGGTCTCCCCGTCCTCGGCAATCTAGCTCAACACTAAACTAGCTAACTATGCCACCGAGGTGGGTATAAGTATAAAATGATGTTGAATATAATCATTCCAGTGTTTAAAATAAGGGGGTATTGCCGATACCAAATATATACTTAAGAAACTCTTTTCAT
>CABFWB010007085.1:0-15907 GCA_902151455.1 Timema bartmani | reverse complement strand
ATATTAAATTAATAAGGAAGGAAACTGGAAGATTGTGTCAAACACAAACAGAAGAATGCAGAATGATTTCAATTGGCATAATTTATTTTACACCTATGTGTAACGTCAAAAAATCATTGTAGCCTACAGTACAAAAATAAAAATAGTTTAGTAAATAGCTGGTATCGTAAATAGTTGGTGTCGTTGAATCAGTTCAAACAAATGTAAATATTGGCAAAGAAATTCTCAGCATTTTATTTAAATGCACAGCATTTTCAGGGAATTCGCGTCTATTTCGCTAAATAGAATAATTTAGCTAAAATACTCTCAAAATCACGTTTTTCGCGTTAATTCGCGAAATAAAAATCGCTTTAAACACTTTCAAATGCCATGAAACGCAAAGAAAACTTATAAATACCCTATTTTCGACCCCATTTTTTTCCCGCGTTTTTCGCAAAAGCGAATTTACCCTATCTCTAGTGATCACTATCAAGACCGTCAATTATTAGGGATCACTGTTGAAAACATAAATTATTCCCATTGATAAGTAAATTAGAATCACTAGTAGAATGGTTCTCTTAAAATTTATTCTTCTTAGATTTTTAAAAATTAAAGATTACAGATGATAACATTATATTTTAAATCATAAGCATATATTATTATATAATTTTAGTCCTTACAACATTTAATGGATCTGTATCAAGAACATAGATTTATATGACATTTTTAGAAGATACTTTGTATTCATGTTTATTTAAAATTTACTAAATATACACTCACACATGCTTTACATATTAGTTACTAACAAGACAGTACAAGCTAAATAACACGTGCGGATTCAAATTGAGAAATCCGATTAAAATTTCTTCAAGTAAATACCTACTATTTTAATATTACGGCGAGTCCGCCTTTTTTCTCTTGAATTACAAAATAAAAAAGTAATTTTTTATTTAAAATAACTATATTATACTTTTAATGTTGACTATTTATATGGTTCATATCAAGTGAAATGGTTTTATTGTTTAAATATAAAACATAAGCCTATTAGAATTAAATAAATGCGTGGAGAAGAGGGGTGGGTGTTGGGGGTGGGTAATGTTTTGCTATTATTAAAATCAAAATACAACATTAGACGATTTAAAAAAAAGCTCTAATCTTTTTTATTTTGATAAAATACTTTGCTGTTGGCTTTAACTCGGTGGGAAGATAAATAAACCAAGTCAATACAGCGCTCGGAATGTTTTTCAAGGCCACCACCAACATGAAGGGAAATATCCTCACCCTGCGGTACTTCTTTTGTGGTTGGCATATCTAACGTTTCAAGACCACTAAAACAATCCTAATTTAGCTTAGAATTTCCTCTTGCAATGCCGTTAACATTTGCGTTTATTTGTTTAAGGAACGTTAGATCTATGTTTTTAACAACTTACTTGGTTCTCAGAACCTTGAGAACCTGCTTGAAGCATCGTTACAAATGAGATACTTCAACTTTTCTTGAACTTATTTTTAAAAATACTATGAAGCTTAAAATACGAGATTTTTATCCCCTAAAGATATGCTAGTACCTTTAAAATCAATTTTGGCACGAGCCATATTTAAAAAATAACAAAACCCTTTTTAGATACGTATTTCTAAGCGATTACGATGTGTTTCATCGGTGCGGTGTACGGCTTCCGACTATAAACCAAGACTGTACGAATCAGACTATTTTAATTCACTTCAATGACTTAGGAGCAAATATTATTTCACGTAACTTAGGTCAGTAATACAGCTCGAACCCCCTACTTGGGACGGTTTTTAGCAGTATTTAATAGAGAGAGAATGAAATTGAGATTAATCACATCTTTTTGCCATATTAAAAAAACATAAAACTATTTCATTGGTCCCAATTTCAATGTGGTTATGTGAAAATGGCATAACGCCGCACCACGATAGAACCACGTTTCCTGATTATAGAGTAACCATGTATATGATATCCTAATTCGTGACATGGGCTCTTAATATCCATAATAGGGGCATTCAAATAAGATTATGATTTTTTTTTTTTAGCAATTTGGAAAAAATTTGTACTCTCTTGATCAACATATTTTAATTATTTCTAAAGTAAACTTAGTTGGGCACCTACCTTAAAAATTTTATTATTATGAAAACCGTTTTGATTGATTAATACAAATGTACAAATGTTACAGTCTACCAATAAAATATAAAATTTTAAAAATAACACTTCACTTTAGAATAAAACTTTGGACTCAACCGTGATTTGAACCAAAGCCCCAGCGATATTGGCCAATCATTGCAAAGAGTAACGTGTCAAAGGTCACGACCGTAACCAAGTCTCAATTATGTTACTGACAAAGGGACGTTTTTGCAAATCTGTCAAATTTGTAACTACTGATCACCTGCAGGCCTGATCGATCACACAGCTGACAATGTTCTAACAAGCACCCGCCCAATCATAATCTTGGTTCTGCGTGATTAGAAAGTTTGCTCTCACTTAGCGAAGTTTGGTTGGGGATTTGCAAACATTAACTAACGAGGAAATTTGATATCTAAGAAGATAAGAAAATAAAGATTGTTCAAACAAAGAGTTAATAGCTGTAGTTTACTTTATTACAATCAAACTAATTATTTTGTCATATTGGAGCTATTTCAGTTTTGAAGGGGAATTGGAGTTTAAGTACAAAATAACATCATGAGGTGGGTAAATAGCATAAATTAGAGTTGGTACCAAGGCTTAGGATACCTATTGATGTTAATACGCATTATTGGGGGGATAAGAAAGTTGTTATTTAAGCTTGGAATACATACGAGTGTTGGTACGAGTTATTTGGAGGGAAGGACAGTTGTTACGAGATTTTTTTAGCACCGCTTTTTACCACCCGTTCTGGTTATACACCTATGTGCTAATTAAGCCATTTGACCAGGGATGAGGAAGGTTGGATTTAGAGAAAGTGAACCCACATTTGTGTGGAGATATTGGGAAATCATAGAGTAAAAGCCCCCCTTAGTACGTACTGTGCATCCGAACGGGATCAAACTCCGATTTCCCAGTCATCATCAGCCTAGTTTCTCGAGAGAATGATGCCTTAGAGCATGAGGTCCCCGAAACGGACTAAACCTTATTTGAAGGGTAGGAGAGTGTTTACGTTATGAAATTTGGTACTAGTTCTTTGGTAGCTAGGAGAAATGCTACGTGGGCTTAGGATACCTAAGAAATTTGGTAATAGTTCTTTGGTGGCTAGGAGAAATGCTACGTGGGCTTAGGATACCTAAGAAATTTGGTAATAGCTCTTTGGTGGCTAGGAGAAATGCTACGTGGGCTTAGGATACCTAAGAAATTTGGTACTAGCTCTTTGGTGGCTAGGAGAAATGCTACGTGGGCTTGGGATACCTAAGAAATTTGTTACGCACTATTTGAAGGATAGGATATTTGTTACGCAGGTTCAGAATATCTGGTGCCCGCAATTGAAGGGTAAAAAGGGTACACGGTGGGTGTTTCAGGCTACGTTACAAAATTAATGTATTATGGGTTTGTAAAGCCTGTGTACCGAATCTATGTACCAACATTAAGTGACATTAACGTGAATTACACCCTGCTAGGTAATGAGTTTAACTGGAATCGGTAGCAGAAATTAAATTATTTTTCTAGAAATCATAACCGGAACACTAACTCTAAAACTAAAAAGGATAAAGGTTCTCATAGTGGTTTTGGAAGGTTCTACTTTGTTTACTGCCCTTCTTTCCTTAGTTTAATTTAATTTTGAACAATGCTATATTTTTTAAAATCTTTTTCCATAATGTTAGTGAGACTAGTATCTAATTATTTCTAAGGGATTATAAAAGTGTCAATGATAACCTATCAGTAAGAACTAATGAGTTCAAATTCATGAGGAATGATAAATTTCACCTTGTGTAGGATTACTCTTTAAGCTATGAACTTAAGGAAGATGTATTTAGTTTTAGTTTTGCTTATTACTGGGAAATGAGGGTTACTTCAGCTGTATAAGTAGTTTAAGATAAAGCCGGGGAACTTATTGTGAATGTTTTTTTAACCCTTCAAACTAACTTACTTATTTTGGTGATGCTGATTGACTTTAGCTACTACTCTTTATTATATTAGTTAATAATAATAATAATAATAATAATAATAATAATAATAATAATAATAATCACCTACATTATCTTTTAGTAACTATTTATTTGTATGTATCATTACTTAGCTGTTATTATTTATTTTTATTTTCTTATATAATTATGTTTTTATGTAAAGTACAGTACGTGTGTACTTTTTAGTGTTGGCCAGCACTATAGTAAAGAAATTTAAGTTGAGATTAGTATGAGCCTCTAAAATGATATGGCCAAATTAAAACAAATAAATAATAATTTATAGCCTATGGATTTAATCTTACTTTACTAAATGTTGATTATTAAATATTTGATACAATAAAAATAACAATAATAAACAAATACAGTACGTCTCTATTAAGACATAATGAAGATTTGTGTACAATTCTTATATGTGAGGTCATTCTAAAATGGTAATATGGTCAGTGCAGTTTTCATTCAAATATCATTTAATGTTTCAACGATGTTCTCTTGAGGCATTAATTACTCTCGCAATAGACTGGAGTGCTGTTGATAGGGAGATCGGGAATCTAATTATGGTCGAGTTTACTGAGATGGCTATTCCAAAATTATTTCCCATTCTCTATACACGAAAATATAAATACGGTTTCTCCATGTTTGTTTTACACTGCGTATTATTAAACGCATGGGTTATAGGCCTACGCCTATGTACTAAATACGTTAGTGTGTTAGGGACGAGGAAGGTTGAATTTAAAGGAAGTGCGCCTGCATTTACGTCGAGAAAGTGTGAACAAATATTTAGGAAAAATTATCCTTAGTAGACCCGACCGGGATTCAAGCCCCGATCTCGCCATCATTGGCAGGCCAGTCTATTGCTAGAGTGACACACTAGGTCATGTGATAACCAACGATGATTTTCTCTAAATTATTTCAACATAATTAATATGTAAACTTATGAATTGAACGGGTAGTTGGACGCTGTGAAAAAACATTAGTTATAATTTCGTGTCCAAGACAATAACGTGTTTTGTTCAAATCCGATTGGTCAATAACAAGGAAACATTTGTTTGAATATATTTTCGCATCTTCAGAGCAGATAGAATGTTAGTGAAATGGTTGCTTTTATTGGTCACATTTTGATCACTAAAAAATAAACTCTAATTTAAATTTTACTTACGAGGTTTTGGAACTAAGGTGACGTATTATACTTACATTATTTTTTGCAAGAGTTTGGTTTTATATAATATAATTTAGCTAGAAAATAAAACTAAATTCGACAACTCTCAATATTTCCTACAAATCTCTAGATATATTGAGTCTTTTAAACTATTAACAAATGTAACTTATTTAGAAGTATCGTTACAATGTGGTAACATTTTTTTGTGTACACACAGTTGTGAGCTTGTCATAACAAGGTGTGTCGCCATAGCTACGAATTCTACCTGGTAGGGGAGAAAAAAAATACACTTTTTGTTAATTTGTTTTCAATATTTTATTCGTTTGGAATGACAATAAATTTGAGGAGAAAACACCAATATATTGTCAACTGATACCATATTTATAAATATAAAAATTCTCTTCTTTTCTTGTAGGAGAGAAAAATATTCGTACAAAGGATATATTTTGATATGAAACATTTTTGTGTCGAGAATACTACTTTGTGAAATTTAATCTCGTAGGCAACCCTACTTAAATTAAATATACAATCGATGGCTTGATTTTGTAGGTTATTTTATTGAATACAATTTTTAAAGAACAAGTCAAAACTTTTTTTTTATAATAATACATACATTTTCATGTCTTGAATACTTTTAATGTTGTACCGGTTTAAAATAAACTTTAATTAATCTGGTACATTTTAGCTTAATATATTCTTTTTATTGTCTAACTTAAGGGGTCATAAATAATTATTTCAAATTGAATAGATACCCCCAAACCCGTCAACAGAACCCTGATTCTTTGTTTCGGTACGGTTCCTGCGATATCCAGGTACTTCCTGCCGGGTATTTCTAAACTCTCCCCTTGAGATAATGAGTATCTATGTACGTGTAGGGGTAGTAAATGGTTTCATTCCATTCTGTATCAAATTTGCCCAACAAAGCCAATTCGAAACATTCACCCACTACCTTATTGTGTGTGTGGTTGGTATAGCGAATAGACGGAGTGAGGGTACAGTTTACTAGTACAGTCCTGTACAACCTTACTTACCCTGGTAATAGTCAACGAACTGTCACTGATATTCATTTCAATCTTGAAATATGTTGTTCGCCTATGCCAGGTTGGTCCAACACTTTTAATTCCAAGGGCCCATTTTGTTCATCAATAAGATAGGCTATATTAATTTTATTAATCCCATAAACTTAATATAGACCTACAAACAACACTACATAAACATTTATTTTCAATATTTATGTATATATATAAAGTGTATTTTTGGTTAATTGAATATCAAAGTTTACGGCCAAGATAAAGTTTATTAAGCTCTAAAAATATATATTATGAAATATACACGCAGACACACTTTCACTAAACAACTTAGAATTATAAATATAAGTAATATTTACACGTATTTTTACTAATCAAATAAATGCCTGATAAAATGCAAACTCGAATTTTTTAAATACATATTCTCATTTGAATCATTAGCTATTGCACATCCGCCACCAAGGGTTTCATTTTAATTCTTCTCCAGGATATTGTGAGGGCCACATATTCATAGAGCGTGGGTTCCATTTGGCCCATGGGCCGTCAGTTGGACCTTACTGGCCTATGTCATGAAAAATACTTAGCTAATTTTAGCGTTAATAAACATAGTCGAGTTGCTTTAATATGGGTATACAACTATCCTAAAAGGGATTTTTTTAAATATAGCACCGCGTCTTGCTAACCGTTCGGGTTACCCGCCTATGAACTGATTACACTGATGGTTTAGGGATTAGAAAAGTTTAATTAGGAGGAAGTGCACCCGAATTTGCGTGGAAGGAGAGTGAAAAGCCATTTAGGGAAAATCACCCTCAGTACACCCGACTGGGATCGAACCCCAACCTACCCATCTTTGACAGTCTAGTTCAACACGAGAGTAGCGCGTTAGACCACGCGGCCACCGAAGCGGGTGACAATACTTTCCTTACTAGTTCTCTTATAAGAGTATTTTCGCGTTATGTAGAAAGTTCGTGGTTCGATGCTTATGTTCATACTCCACATATTTGAACTTAAAATGACAGTGGATTTTGAAGTTTTGTGTCTCCAACCACAAATAAGTGGGTTTGACCATTTTCTTATGTTCATCGTTTTGTCCGTGCGTCGGTACGGTTTGATAGACTTCGTTGCTATTTATATGCTCATCATCCCTCGAGGCAAAATCCTATTTTTAATCCTGGATCCAAAATTAAGAGTCAATATTGGCTATTATAGTTACATCAATGGGGTAAAATTACTAAAAAAGGATTTTTGAAAATTAGAATAGCTTTAGTATTTTTGTCAAACTGAGTATCTGGGTTTAATCAACACGATTAATAATAATGTAGGCCTACACTTGTTTTACGGGGGAAAAAAAAGGTAGTTTACTGACTTCAGATTATTTTAAAATTTTGTTTTATGGTCGTATTAATAGGTCTCTCGTTCCATAGGTCTGGTTCCAGAACAGACGCGCGAAATGGAGGAAGCGGGAGAAAGCGATGGGTCGTGAGACTTCCAGTTTCATACACGGTGACCAACAAGGTAACAATTCTTAATATGGCTTAATTTTACCCACACCATTGGTCACACAGTCTAAGGTGTCCTTATCGTAATATACTGGCTTGCTAGTGACGGTGAGATCAAGGCTAGACTCTTTTCCTGGGGTTCTACTCCTCTATCCACGCTAATGTTGGTGCAATTTACCTAAACTATCTCCCTTATCTTTACTACCTTAAAATTAAATAGCTAGGTAAGAATCTTGGTGTTGAGTGAAATACTTTATTTTAAAAGTATTTTTACAGACATTGGGGCTGTCAGCTGCCCTTGAATATAAATTGATATTTGCTACTTCTTTGTTTAACAGGTCTGCCCGATTTTAGTGTGCACGCTCAGCTGGGTCTGCCCCATCTGCCCCCAGACCCTTTCTGGCCGGGCGCCGCTCTAGGTTTCGGCCCCATGTTCGGTTTGGGTGGTCTTCCCCCAAGCGCAGCGGCTGCCCTGGGTCTCCCTTGGAGCCCGGCACTCATGGGCGGCAACGGCAAAACGCCACCGGTCACAATTCCACCTTCTTTCCACACCTTCCTTTCACAGTACGTGCTGGCTGGAGGTGGACTGCCCATTCCCGCGGGCCTTGGGCTCGGTGGGCTGGGGGCTGCTTTCACCCTTCCCACCCAGCACCCACCACAGACCCAGCCCGTGACCCCACCTCCACTAGACTTGGAGTCTTCCAACCCAACCCGCCCGCCTTCGAGAAGTCCCCCCACCCCCAGTCCACCTTCTTCGTCGTCGCCGTCAGAGACGAGGAAGAACAGCATCGAAGCACTGAGGCTTCGCGCCAAGGAGCACCAAGCGCTGATTCTCGGCCAGCAACACCCACGGCTGGGGGTGGCTGCAACGCCGGCGTCACCAACCAAGTCAGCGTCGCAACGCCAGGTGCAAGCCAAATCGTAAAGCGGTAGCGTCGCGCTTTCATTAGGGCTGTGAGTCTTGACAGCAAACATGATATTCTCTCTCGTGTGTGAACCTTTTGTTTCTGGTAGTCATGCCAGTAGTGTAATCGTGGCGGAGTTAGGGGGATGCTGCCCTCTTAATCTTTACAAATGGTCTTCAACATTCCCTTACCTTTTCAACTGTATAGTTGAATAGGGATGATCCTGTATGTGCATTTTATTTTAATACAATACTTCGTGTCTTCTAAAAACTAATATTTATAATGAGGTTATTCTTAAAAGGAGTCTTTGTTTCCCTTTATTTCACTGATGTAGGCCTATATCGATGAGGGGGCTAAAGGGAGCTACATTTTTACTTTCATAGGAAAAGCCTTTTAGGAAATATAAAAAATATATTTTCTGTGTTCAACATTGGTAACAGTTTACAATTTTATTAGTGTAATTATATAGGTATTGATAATATCTTTCCAAAGCAGCAACCGCAGATACCATTACTTGACGTATGAATACGTAAAATTATATCTAGTAGCTCTAATAGCCATCTTATATGGTTCTTCCCATAAAAAAATTAATTTATAGAATTGCTAGTGCCAATTTGAGTTTGGTGACCCTAAAAAAACACCTTTAAATAGTTAATGTTAGCAAAATAGTTTCCCTGAAACTGCTCTTGCTTGTGCTGATTTAGGGAGCCTCACCCCTTACCTATCTTATTACCATAATCCCTTACCCAATCGGTGCTCACGCGAACGAATCGTCATGCTCATCTGGTTTGGTTTGCCAGTGATGTGACTACTTAGGATGGTTTCTACAATATCGTTTTCCAGTCTCTCTCCACGCAATTACCAGTACCTGCACATTTACTATAAATTTCAGCGTGCTCACCCCTATGCCTTTAGTGTAATTAGTATGGATGGCCCGGATGGGTGGTAGGGTGGGATGGGAAGAACCAAACAGTCTTCCCTTCTGCCCCTCTAATCGATCTAAGACTACATCACTGAGTCATGACAAGATTAAAATAACCAACCATTGGGGGGAGGGGTGGCAGGGACTTTGAGGAATACTGACTAATTATTTGGTTCCAGGTCACGTGTTAGCACTTGAATAAAAAATAGAGGTAATAAAACACTTTTTTTTTTAATAAGGTTAATCTAAGCGTAGCCCCTACTCTCTTCCACCGAGCTGAATATATTACAAACAATCATAAATATGTCTTCTCTTGTCCTTCTTGTTATCGAAGCAACAGTTTTTTATTAATACCCGGGATTGCTATTTCTACTAGCCGCGGAAAGTTTGGTTATTGGTTCAATACTGATATACGAACCCTGGCCGTGGAAAGCGTGCCATGTGTGTTTGAGCGCTGGGAATATTTAGGGTTGAGGGAGTTGGGGGGATCGACCGAACGTTTTAATCATGTTTTGATAACATCACTGAGAGGTGACTAATCAAATTTGATTGTAATCAAGTCTCTATTAGCTGCAAGCATGTAATATACCACTGTTTACTTTTTTTACAAAGTTGGTTAACGAAGCTGGAGGGTTGATTAGTGAGGTGGGAATCAGGTGAGATAAACATTTGTCTATTAATCTAATGGATATTTCATTGATATATGACAAGGGATCGTGTATTCATTAAATATATTGATTTAGTTGGAAAAATTACCAGTTTGACATGCGAATAGGGCGCCAGAAATCTTTGAAATAAGGATGCTGACACTTTGAAGGGATTTATTACGGAAATGGCCCTTATGAGCTTTTAAACAATAAGAAAATCCTCAACTATCTTTGAATTTTCTATCGTGATCCTGATCAAATTGGATTTATTAATTGTTTGAAAAAGGCTAAATCTATCATTTATAAGCATTTAGTTTTTTCTCAAAAGTTCGACTTTTCACGTGAAAATTCTTCGAAAATGAACCAATTAAACATTTTCATATTAAAAAAAAACTATTAAATCTAAAATGTAATATTTTTAATCTTATAAAGACTTATTTTTTCTTTTTGACTTCTTCTCAATACCTCGGGTACGCTTTACGCTAATGGGATAGGTATGAGGAAGGTAAAATTTTGAGTAAATATCCCCGAATTGGCGTAGAGGGAGTGCAGGAATAAAAAAACAAAACAAAAAAAAACATCTGTCCAGTATTTGATACCCTGACCTCTTCATGAGCCAATCATACTAAACAGTAAACAGGCTTTACACTTAGACTACGTGCTACTGGCGCAGATAGAATACATAATTATTCTGTTCATCATCATAGGGGTGTGAATCATATTTTAAAATAAAAAATCTTCTTAAATAATATTGGGATTTTTGGATGTCTGCTATGTAGGGATGTGGCATCGAAAGAAAAGTATCGATATCATACTCATTAAACGTATAAGAGGAAATATATCGATACCATACTAGTATCGAAAAAAAAGTATCGATAACAGTAAGTATCGGTATCGAAACGCACTTACACATTCCTGCTTCGTCCGCTTGGGGCACCCTTGAGTCAACTGAATTAATTGAGTTCTAGAAAAGCTTATTTTTTGATGACCTTGGTCATTGATAAAGTAAGGGGTAGTAAGACTGGTCACCACTTGCCCGGTCAGTCATAAGGATGTATTGACAAACAAAGATGAAAGAACATTTATAAATTATGAAGAGCTAAAAGAGATTGAATGCTTGTCATGCAGAAAATGAGTGAGAATTGAGAAATAGTGTTAATTGTTCTTCCTCCACATCCGACCCTAGTTAACATTTAACCCCAACATGAGTGAAAATAGCAAAAATGTTGTTTCTTTCGATACCAATCCAATATCGGAGTGCAAATACTAATATCAGTAAAAGTATCGGAAAAATAGTATCGAGTAAAAAATACTAGTATCGAAAGGAAGATATAGATATTAGTAAAGTATAGATACTTTTTCACATTCCTACTGGTATGCGTTTTAGCGCCCCGGTAAGCTGCCCCTTAATATCCCATATCACGCCTATTTAAGGGATTATATTAGGTACACGCTTACAGTGAGATCAAAAATCACATTGTAGTTGGTTTTTCTGACTTCTTCATTAGACAACAGCTTTATTGGAATCAATTATGTATTTTTTGCCTTTAAAATAATTATTTTTCTCTTTTATTGTATATTATTATTAAATATGGTATACAATTGTTTCAATGGTCTCAGTTCAATTGTTTTCTATAAAAGGCTCTAAAAATGATAATGGTTTTCTTTTAAATAATTTCTTATTAACAAAACTAAAAGATAAATTGCAATGTCACTTTATAAACGGTATTAGTCAGTGGTGTGACGTGGAGGGCTTCCAGGGGGGTCATCTTAAAACACTTGTTTACTCCATTCACGGTATGGAATTACTCTCTTAAAGGTCTTTTTTCCTACCAATATCCTACTATATAATAGCTTTCTGGTAGGGAAAAAGGCCTTTCAAAAAACAATTTCTACGGTGAACAGACTTTATATTCTAACTAACGAGTTTTTTAGAAATAAATATATGTATGCCCCTAAAAGTATTTGACGGTTTAGTGTGTTTCTTTTTTCCACTCATTCATTGTTATACATTTTGGTCCTAACCAATAATTTCAAGGGGGGTTTGGTGGGCCCATCCCCCAATTGACGGAGGCTAGAAAAAATTCTAAATAAAAACTGTTCTAGAATCTCTCCAAAGTTTTTTTTTATGGTAACATAACCCATTAACTGCCGAAGGCTAGGACAAATTTTAAATAATAAACACCTCTGGAAGCTTTCTGAAGTGCTTTTTATGGTAACACAGCCCCCTAATTTGTACTTGTACCTTAATTTTGATATTGTTTGAACCATAAACAAAACCATATATATTTNCACAAAAAAAAAAAAAAATTTTTTTTTTCAAAAAATGGGGGGGGGGGGGGGGGGAGGTTGAACCCTGAAAATCCCCCCCTGACTACGGCCTTGGTCCTAGCTATTGGTCTCTTTTACTTACACACTGAAACTTGTCTTTACCTCTTTGTGCATTTTTTTTTCTTACCCTTTAAGGGCGATTCACTCATAGTCTCTTCTTCAGACTGTACCTGTAATATGTTCTCCTCAATCAGTAGAACACTCATACGAGAGTATTAACATACGTTTCGCTGTGAGAAGTGTAGAGCAGTGACTGGGAGGGGGAGGGCGTGTACATATCACAGGTATAGTTTTAACAAGCTCTGCTTACCATGGCAGCACTTCACGTCACGCCAATATTATTAATTTATAATAATCTACGTTTCCAATTATTAAAATATTTACCAAATTAATTGAATGTGGTAATGAAGGTTACTTACTAAACGCACTCTCATATCACGGAAATAATATATAAAGGTGATGGCTAAGGGAAGTAAAGGGTGGAGAATGTGGGTAAAGGGGATGGATTAATTCATATTACCTAGTTTCAATTCTAGTATACAGGTAATATTTTTAAACTAAATAAATTGGTATCGAAAATATTTCACACACTTATATTTGTAAATGTCAATATTACGATGAAAGTTGTGATATGTAAATAAAACAAATGTTTGAATTCTTTTTACACAATGTGAATAATCATTAATCATTGATTAAACATTAGATTTAATCATTGTTATACATTTTATGAACCTAACGAATTAAAAACCTCTATGAAATAGCTCTATAACTGTTTAGTAACATATCCCATGTATTATAGGTTTTAAATATAAATAGTATATTATTTGCATAACCTATTTCCAATATCAAAAGGTTTTCCTGTATTTCTTACTGTCTCAATCAACTATAATATTTTTGTTTATGTAAATGTAAGAAACTTAAATAAACTTAGCTTCCACAAAGGGTATTGAAGCATGATTAAGGTCATATGTCAGAGGAGAATTATTTAAAACTTGTGGTGGTATGACCTCAAGACAGTGAGTGTTATACAGGGTGGTTAAGGATAGAAAGGGGGTAACTTCCTCTCCCCCTTTGTAAACAAGGTATGTAAATGACAATTAATAAAATAAACGACCATAGTTAGATTGAAAAACTAGATTAAACCAAAATATTGATAGCAAATTAATATAAAATAAAACTATTCAGGTATACAAAGAATGGTACTTATTTCAATTTGAAAATAATATAATTTGATCTCTATTAAAGTGTGTATGAACCAAAAACTGCTTTATTTAACATACTATAAGAATGTCCCTTTGTACTATACACTTTATTTATCCTGAAAGGTAGCATGACTTCCTTATTTGTTTTCACGCTGGTGCAATTTATATGATAGTCTTAGTGAAGCCTGTCAAGGTAAGATCTTAAGCTTCACCTTAATCGAATTGCACCCTCCGTCTAATCTGTGTGTTGCATTATTTCACTTGAGTATAGTTTATAAGGAGGAAATGAACATTGATGATCTAATAATGATCAGAAAATAACCTATAAAATTGACCTTAAATTTCTAAACAAAATGACTCAAAATTGACATAAATGACTTAAACATTTAAACAAAAATATCGTAATGAACACATACGACTAGAACAAACAAGTATTTTTCATACGGGAACTGAAAAATATCCATGCAATGAAAAACAGTTAACAACTAAACGCTTTAATTCTGCTAAAATATAATATTGCTTTACAAAATATAATGGTATTTGTTTTAGAGGAAGATAACAGCTGTTTATTCCTAACGCAACCCTCACCAGATTAGTTTCAGTGTATTTCCAGGAATGTGTATTTTACAACGCAAGCAAAGAGAATACAAAGTTCATGACCTACATTATCTTCTCATTCAGACAAATGTGTGTTGGAAACATTAATTATGTCTGAGCATTTATAAAATATTGATAGTATTTCAAATTAGACTTATTCAACATCAATGCACGGACTTATTCAAAAATGTATAAATATTATTAAAAAATGCCTAAAAGTGACTCGAAATTGACTCAAACCAAGAAATTATGAACTAAAAACTCAAAATGACAAACAATAATATCTAAAAAAGGTTTCCACAATCAAAGGATCATATACAGAATATATGTACATATTAGTAGTGTCTGTTTTATATACATAATAATTAAAATTAAATGTCATCAAGTTTCGAAACCTGCATATCAGGTAGTGTCTTAGTATAATACTGCTACTGGAATTAATTTACCTTAATCACCAACCTTAGCTTATAATTATACGCTTTTTCTAATATTACTATCGATATTTTATTTACTTATGGCCTTAAACCTGAAGATTATATAATATTATTTCATATTATTGTAACTTTAATGTTTGCAAATGCAAATTCAAATACAATGTCACCAAAAGTTCTCATGGGCCCATCGTCTATCCTTTAAGGTGGAAAAAATAGTAAACGTGAGAAAAGGTTAGTATTTTTGAAGTTTTTATAACAAAACTTTTTTTGGGGCAAAATAAATAAAATATTGCTTCAGTACTAACATATAGTTTAATTTTCTTCACATGGTGTTATCAACAGTTTTTGAATATATGTCACGAGTATAGCGTTATTAGATGACAAACTTGTTGAACGAAAAGAAAAAGTTTTCATTAAATTCCCATTAAGTTTTTAAATATACCAGTTTTCTAATGAAAATATAAATTTAATCTGCGGTGAACCTTTACGATGAGAGTAAAACAAATATCAATTTAGAAAATTATTGGAACGCTTTTAACTGGATCAATACTTTGGTAGAATGTTTAGTTATTAAATTAAAATTACCAAACAAATTTCATATCTAAGTGCAAATACGCAATGCATGTGATTGTTTATCAAAGCTGGAAAATATTCAGGTAGTTTTTCATATTAGTGCAAAATTTAATAACTAAAAAAGATTCTGCACTAGGAAATATCATATGAATCATAAAAAAATATGCCAAAAATATAGTTTTATGCATAAAATATTAAGACTCGCTTATATTCACTGACAACCATGATAATAATTACTTCAATATTTCTTGAATGATTGTTATAATAATTAGTATTGTTAGTATTTTCATTTTGCTAACTTAAGCCTTAAAGACACTTTTTTAGCAAACGTAATTGAAATGTTTGAGCTAAATTGCTAATTAAATAAACAAATCTCCCCTTTTATAAGAACTAAGCTTCATTTACATACTCCGTAGACTTTGTTAATCACGTGATATCGTGTCTACCAATGGGAAGATTTCATAATTTGTCCAACCAAACTCTTTAAAATAAAACCATCTCAGCAAATTCGATAAATATAAACATTT